>PYST01000281.1:1388-53608 GCA_003049485.1 Ophioceras dolichostomum
GGAAAGGCGCAGAATTCCTCGATTGAGGGGCAGGTCCAAAAATTAAAATAGAAAAAAAATACAGAGGGGCAGAAAAGGCCGGGAAAAGGACACATGCAGACAGGAAACCGCGAATCAGGGACGCCACGAATTGCTACAGATATCAGGTACCATGAGTTCAAGTGCGAGCAAGGCAGAGCTCGGAAAGAGGCCCCTCAGCAACGACGATGCACCAGACGCGGCGCTTAAGGGCGGTCGCAGGCCGCAGGGCGGTGATGCCGATGCGATGGATTTGGACGGGAGGCCACGCGCGGACATGGGCGAGTTCGAGGACGAGTTTGAAGATGAGTATGAGAGCGAGGATGAGATAATAGAAGCAGGCGTCGACGGCCGGCCAGATGCAGACCGCGAAGCGGAGGCAAAAGCAGCAGGTTTGTCGTTCGAGAGAACAATCATTGTTCTGCCAACCACCCTCTCCTCCTCCCATCACCCATCTTACCGCGCGGGCTTACCTAACAGCTCCGGCGGCGCGGCTATTCCTTTTACCAGGTGCGGCCATGGGTGTCGACAGCTCCGGCGGCCTAGGCACCTTTATCGTCGGACGATCAAAGCTAGAGGCCGGCCAGACGTTGGCCCCAGACCCTTCCACCTACGATATGCTGCACAACCTCGGCACTCCATGGCCCTGCCTCTCCTTCGACATCGTGCGGGACGGGCTGGGCGACGGACGCAAAGTGTACCCGGCCACCATGTACACCGTCGCAGGCACGCAGGCCGAATCGTCGAGGGCGAGCGAGAACCAGATCATGGTGATGAAGTTCAGCGGCCTCAGCAAAATGGAGCGCGACAACCAGTCCGACTCGGGCGACGACGACGACGACGATGATGACAACGAGGACGGCGACCCCATACTCGAGTCCCGGTCGATCCCGCTGAGCTCGACCACGAACCGCATCCGAGTGCACCAGACCCCGTCGAGCGACCCGTCCCGCCCGCCGACGACGCTAACAGCCACCATGACCGAGTCGACCTCCATCTTCATCCACGACGTCACCCCGCACCTCGCCTCGTTCGACACGCCCGGCACCGTGATCACGCCCCAGCTCAACAAGCCGATCTGCACCATTCGGGCGCACAAGTCCGAGGGATACGCCGTCGACTGGGCGCCCGCCAAGTCGCACGCGGCGGGCCGACTACTCACGGGCGACAACGACGGCCTGATGTACGTCACAACCCGCACCGACGGTGGGGGGTTCGCGACTGACTCCCGGCCCTTTCGGGGCCACACGGGGAGCGTGGAGGACATCCAGTGGAGCCCCTCGGAGGCGTCCGTGTTCGCGTCCGCGTCGAGCGACGGCACCGTGCGCGTGTGGGACGTGCGCAGCAAGAGCCGCGCGCCCGCCCTGAAGGTGCGGGTCAGCGACGTCGACGTCAACGTCGCGAGCTGGTCGCGCCTGACGACGCACCTGCTGGCCACGGGCGCGGACGACGGGGCGTGGGCGGTGTGGGACCTGCGGCAGTGGAAGCCGACGGCCGCTGGAGCTGGAGGCGGAGGGGCAGCGACAAAAAAACACACGCCCATCGCCAGCTTCAGCTACCACCGCGAGCAGATCACCAGCGTCGAGTGGCACCCCTCGGACGACAGCATCGTGGCCGTCGCGGCGGGCGATAATACCGTCACGCTGTGGGACCTGGCCGTCGAGCTGGACGACGAGGAGAGCAAGGACACGGCCGGAGTGCAGGACGTGCCGCCCCAGCTGCTGTTCGTGCACTACCACGAGAAGGTCAAGGAGCTGCACTGGCACCCGCAGATACCGGGCGCGCTGGTGGCCACCGGGGAGCAGTTCAGCGTTTTCAAGACCATCAGCGTGTGATGGTGTGATGGTACGAAGAAGGCGTGGGAGGGAGGGACGGCTTTGGATGAGCAGTTGGCTGGTCTACACGTTGGGATCACTTTAACCGCCGTTTCGTGCTACATCTTTCTATCCGTCTCTAAGATTTTATCGTCTTCATTTTAGCTGTTTCTGCGCCCTCCCGCCCCTCGTATAGCGTCCTTCCCATCAGTGAAGAGTTTCTCGCCCGAACAACTCGGCGTATCGTCCCTCCTCTATATTACATCACTCCCGATGTTTTCGCCATCTCGTCCCAATGATCCACCCACTGACAGAGATTGCCTTGGTTGTGATCCACCTACTTTTCTCCAGCACAAGCAGAAGCACCGCGTCGGCGATGTTCTCCACTCGGCCTGGTCGCTCCTCGGCCCTCGTCATTGGAAGCGTCACCTCCATCACGGCATGAACGTCCGGACCTAGAGTAATGCTGTCGATAAGTACTAGGCCGGGGTCGACCGTGTTGATCGTGATGCCCTTGCTGCGCCCTGGCTGTGGAACGATCAGCCAAATTTGTGGGCCAGGGCAACAACGGTCAGCCATCATCATTTATCACTCATCACTCACTTTCGCATAGCATCATTTGCTTGCACGGTAGTGAGAAGCAAGAGGGATCTGCTCGCTCGCACCCACCCTATGCGACATCGAAAAGCCCAGCGCGTACGCGGCCGCTTTCGCCGCAGCATACAGCGGCGACTGAGTGCTCCGAGTTCGGACACTCTGGACCCGACGTTGACGATGCGTCCCCCTCGAGGCACCCGCAGCACAGCAGCCTACAGCATGGACAGGGTGCCGAAGAAGTTCAGCGGAAACGTGCGCACGACCTCCTCACGCTCGGCTGTCAGGGCCGAACCGTAGATGGCGCCACCCGCGGTGTTGACTGGGGTGATTTGGGGGGATTCCAATGGTTGGTCAGTTCAGCTTGGTTCCAGGTATCCAGGATATCATATCCACGTGCGCAATACGCCGAGTCTTCTTCTCGGGGCTACCGACTTACCTAATATGTCGATCTCGGCTGTGCTAAACGCCTGTAGCGTTGCATCAACGAGCCTCGCTGCGCCTTCGGCGGTCGTGGTGTCCACCTGGATCACGGCTACTTTCCTCCCAAAGGCCTCGATGGACTGTGCTGCCTCGGCTGCGCGAAACGCCGTTGAGGGAGACACGTGGTTGATGGCAACCTTGCGGGTCAAGCCTAGAGTATTAGGATCCATGGTCCTTCTTGAAATGATTGATTAGTCGGAGAAGGCAATGATTAGAAAATGGTATCTGCCGTTGGTAGGTACGTCTTTCCACACACAGCCATCCCCGCCCTACTCTTTACCGATTGTTCCAACATCGACATTTATACTCATCAATCTTCCGATACGCGCCTATGTATCCAAACACATCATCATCATCAGCTCTGTAGAGCATATTCCGTTCTAGGAAATTCATGCCGTTCATTCGTCCACGCCGCCAGCCTCTGTGTCCTCGACTGAATGACAAAGCTGGAGGGGATAGAGGGGGAGTGGTGCTGAATAACAAACATACAACCAGCCTTCAAAATTTCTCTGCTAGGGCTTGCCATCTCAGGAAAAGACGCACGCACTCACCCCACTAACAAGTCCAGGTCTTTCGACGTCTCCATCATACATCGTACAACCCAAACACAGCAGTTTCTACCTCGGTGACACACCCCCACTCTCGCCGAGGACCGCCGATGTTGCGACCACGCCGCCCTTAGCCACAGCCAGAGATATCCTTCAAAGCCTGAGGGCAGGAAATGTTGCGCACGTTGACCGGCCACTCGTTGATGTCTCCCCGCGCCCAATTCCAGCGCCAGTAGCAGCCTCCCTTAAGGTTGTCAGGGAGGGCCTCGCAGTCGTCGGGCGAGTCGACTCCTCCGTATTGACGACCGCTGAATTGTTTATTTGACATCTCATTGTCAGCGAATGGGAGGATCCGAACAAAAGCCGACTCCAAGAGTGCAATATTGAAAATACTACTGACAATCCATAACCAAACTGCGTCTGACACCCCTTCTGATTAGGCCCGACCCCTCCACCGGGGACGATGAGGACGATGTCGCCCTGGTCCGCGCCCGCGTTGATCTGCTGGACCTGTATGCGCCTACCCTTTGCGGGGCCCTCAAGCCACTCGAGCTCGAAGCATTTGCAGCAGTCGCGGACGTCGCTCATGACGGCGAATCCGGTCGACAGGTCATTGGTCAGGGGCTTGGGCTGGTAGGACGAGCAGAGGAAGCCGTTGCCAGCGTTGCGGTCAGCGCACGACGACGCCTCGTTCTGAGACTGGGAGCTCGACAAGGTGCGGTCGTCTTTGCTGCAAACTTTGACGTAGCCTCTGTTTGTGTTGCCGTCGTTTGCTGACGTTAGCCAGGGTCCGCCGCCGACCATTAGAAGCCTCAGCGAAACGGGGGGAGGAGTGAACGTACGATGCTCTGGCAGCTTGGAGGTTCTGTGACCACGCGCACGCTGGCTTGCAGCAATCCCAGTTGGTCTTTGTCTGTGCTGTCCAAGCGTGCGCTGCCGGCACCGAGACTGCTGCTACCGCCCAGAGCAGCGTCTGGACAATCATGGCGAGGGAGGAGGTTTGACGACGAGACGGGCGGGTGAGCTGACAAGAAACCAGGGGCACGCCGCCTGTTTGCAGACTAGACAGGGATCAAGCTACCTGGCCCCGGCGACGGGCAACGGCGACTTCATATACCCCCCAGCGCAAGCTGCCTGCTCCTCGGACCCGTCGTCGCGAACTCGAGGGGGGAAAAGCTATCCTTCCCATCCCACATCCCGAACCCGAAACCCAGGGTCTGGAAAAGCCTATGCAGAGCGCCCGCGATAACGCCCCGGAAATTACAGAAACCAGCCACCCTGCGCGCGGTTGATACCAATACATCCGCAGACAGCATCCGGGTGTTTGGCGTTCGCGGTCCTTCTCGGCGTTGACTAGTGCGTGCAGCGGCTGCATAGCATCAACATGCACAGATACAGGGAAGGTCCCGGGAGACAGGTAGTGCGAGATAGAATGGAGCGATATGATTGAAGCCTGCACTCGATATACCCGGGTGCCGCTGCATTGGGTCTGGACATTGGGCCTCGACATTGGGCCTCGCTGCAGAGCTTAAATTGGTTCCCGCGACGACCCGGAACTTAAAATCCTGACTGTACGGACGTAAATTGCCACAGACAGCGGTGTGATTGGAGAGTCCGATGCAGCGAGTGGCTCAATGCCGCGCCTCTGATCGCGCATCCCGTCTTCCTCCCTTCCCACTTTGCCGCCAACAGTTGTGATGTCGTGTTTACCGGCCCACGAGTGAGACCACGGCCACGGATATGGGCCGGGACCTGGCTTATCAACAGTTCTAGCACCACCTCACTAGCGAGTTACTAACCTATCTGTGGTATGCATTCATTAAGACGCCTGCTGCAACCGGGCGGCTGAGTTATTTCTTGGCGCCGGACATTCCCCATGTGCCATCACCATCGGAATTCTACCGGGACGGCAAGTGGATCACTATCGATAACTGCGAGAGTCTCTCGCTTTTTGTTTTCTTTGCTCTTCTCGCCTCTCCCGAACGCAGGCGAAGAAACTCTCTCTCGCTGACCCATCCACTCCCGTGCATACCAGTTCCGTGGATCACTCACCCGGCGTCGTTAATCTCTGTTTATCTCTCTTCCTGGTAGCCGATGCAGATTCATACTTCACCCGGATACCGAGCGGCTCCTCGGATCCATTGTAGTCTCGTAGCATTTGTAGTTAATGTTGCTCACTCACCCAACAAACTCACCGTAGCCTACAACTACCCTCAACCACTGGTTACCTAGGCGAACCGATGGGGAGACCGCATTCTCATTGGCCCACATCCGAACCGAATCGTGGGATCTTTACCAGCTAATCGACGGCTCACACCGACTGAGTCGACCACAATCAACGAGCCGCACCTGGCGGGTTCTCTTTGGGGGGGAGATGCCTGAAGGCGTGCCCAGAAATTCCACCAATTATATACTAGTACCTAGCAGTCCCGCAAACTCGAAAATCCCCGCCAGCTCTAGCAAGACGAGGAAAGGAAGGCAATTTATCCGATACATGCAGATGTGCAGAGCTTCGCCATTAACGGCCGAGAAAAGTCTGATTCCCGTCAGCGCTCAGCCGCTTAAGTAACTCGTCACTCGTTTATCGTGCTAAATTAGAGGAAACACACTCTTCGGATGGTTATCAGTTGTGAGTGGCTCCGTTTTTAAATGGAACTAACCGAGGAGCTATCGTTTCGTCTGACGGACCTCCCTCCCCTCCCCCCGTCCTATCTCCGGCTCTCGGCTTGGGAGACCCTGACAGCAAGCAGCCAGGGGATCCACCCATTTTCAACGACAACTTCAAACAGGGCTGAAGGAAAAACTGAAACGAGATTCAGAGCCAAATGAATCAATAGAGAGCGAAGGCGACGAAGGCATCTTCCTTGAAACATAAAAAATAAAAATTGGGAAAGGAAGACAAAACCAAATGCTGAAGAGGGTTAAAGTGATCAAAAAGAACTAGCTTCAAATTCCGATTGATGGTCTCCCTCCGCGCTGCTCCCTTCATCCTGTGGAGAAAAATAGTAAGCCGAAAACGCAGCGGTCATCATGCCAAGCAGCGCGCGACGGCCGATGTGACGGAAAGCTACCGCCCCTTCCCCATCAGATTCCTGCATTGCAGCCCGCACGCCGAGGGAGACCGGCAGCGCGTGGACATGGCAGAGCAACTTGGATGGTTTATAATACTATGTTTGAGCAGCAGCGGGACCCGGACAATGGATCTTTTTCACTTGCCGTGAGCACAGAATGAAGCACCCTACCAATCGATTCTCGCTCCTCCCTCACCGTAGCCCACTGAGCAATGCGTATTATCCATACCATCAATATTCACCCACTCGACCAAGCCAAGCCAAGCCAGCCGACAAGTCCTCTATAACAAGCTCCGTCTCGTACGGAGTCACGCTCCAAAGACCCTAACCTTCCCCTCGACATCGGCCTTCTCCTTCGCCTCCGGCTCCCCAGCTCCACTCGCCTTCCCGCCAAACACCAGCTGGGCCGTCAGCTGCCAGCCCCTGGGCAGGTCCCAGGCGTCGGCGACGCGCCCGTCGATGATGGGGTTGTAGTGCTGCAGGTTCGCGCCCAGCCCGCCTCGCCCTTCGGCCTCGAGCGCCGTCCAGAGCGTGTGCTGCAGCATCGCGTCCGACTGGGCCGCCCAGGTGGGGAACAAGGCTGCGTAGGAGGGGATGTTGGTCGCGAAGGTGGATACGGTTGTGGTGTCGATGAAGAAGAGGATCTGGGTTTGGGGAGAGGTTAGTACGTGCGTTTTTTTGGCCTTTTAGCGTGGTCGTGGGGGAAGGGGCGGGGAACTTGGTGAGGGACGGTAGTGCTCGACAGCGCATGCGTGGTTTCTCGATCTGGGGTGCGTAATCAGGTTCGTACATCTGTGTATGTGTGTGTGTGTGTGTGTGTGTGTGTGTGTGTGTGTCTATATTCCTTGGGTCTAGTGACACGAGGAGGGAAAGTAGAAGCAGCACGACTCCACGCCAATGCTTTTCCCTCCCCCTCCACCAAGGTCGATCTACTTACCGTACCAGCCGCAGCCTTGAACCCTGCGGTCTTCTGCTCTGTCGACACCCACTGATCCTCCGAGACACGAGACTTGAGGACGTCCGCCACGATATCCCACAGCTTGTCGTGCTCATCCCCGAACAGGACCACGGCTCGGTTGGTCTGGGAGTTGAAGCCGCTGGGCACCGTCTGGATGGCGTCCTTGACCATGGCCGAGATCCTGGCCTGGCCCCCGTCGACGCTGGCTAGGGATTTGTCGAGCGCATAGTAAGTGCGGCGGGCTCTGACGGCGTCGAGGAAGGAAACCGCCATTGTGATTGGTGGAGACGGGGTTGAGTAGGCGTGGAAGAGGCGGCCGAGAGAATTTCTGTGGACTTGTGTTTTAGCTGAGTACCAGACAGGAACAAGGTAAGGTGGTGGAATTGCGGAGGCTCTCAACGACGCTGTCCACATTGTCTGGCGTCACGAATGTCACTGGGACCCCATGGCTTGGGACAACCTACAGGGGCGAAAAAGGGTTGGTATCGTAGGCAGGTCCGGGGGGAGATGATGGCTTGAGTAATGAGAAAATGGCGAGTGTGACGACGGGCAAAATGATAGCCCAAACAAGTGTTCTCCCTGTGAGGTAGTATCTTATACGCGACCTCGACATTTCGGCTAGTTTCAAGTTGCCAAAAGTTCCCTCTGTTCAAATGGTACACGTAGGCTTTCGGACGAAGGAGCAGGGCAGAAATGTTGGATGGAAATCGCCAAAAAAAATTGCTCGGCTGAAACACGCACGAAATTGCCAACTAGGATTCCCTCACGACCTGTGTGGCTGACAATTCGTTTGTATATCTCTTGACTAATGCCATTTTGCAAGAGCACATAAAGGAATCCTTTGATGGCGCAATGTGGCGGCAACACATGCGAGGTACTTGGTCATTCCCACTACAATCCGGGGTTAGGAGCGGGACGGCAATTTATCCCAGATTAGCTCAGGGCCTGTCTCCGGAACAGGCAGGTGTCAGCCCAACTAAAGTTTTCTGTGCCGCATGTAAAGTTCCGGTGGACATGGGGAGACCAATGATCCTCCTTCCCAGCCGTACCGAGTGGCCTGCTTACCACCAACGTCCATTCGCAAGGTGTCAACGGTATCGACTTTGTATGGTACTTAGGTAGTAGTGTGTCGCACAACAGCATCTAGCACACATATGATTCATTTACATATCCGTGCCCACGCACGGTGATGCTGAATATCTTGGCATTTTAATCCCAAATGCGCGGCCGCTATTCCGGGCTTCACCGATAGGCTGCTCCACGTCAGCTCAAGAACCCCTGCGAACAACTTTACTACGTCACAAAGCAACCTACCCCACACGCTGTGTTGTGCCTCGGGTCCGATGCGGTCTTAAAGGTCCTGTCGGACATCCACACGCCGAATGATAATCTCCGGTACTTCAGCTAGGACTTGCTGAAGTGCGCACGATATTGCGCTTGCTGCGTTCTGACTTGGAAACTGGGAAGAATGTTGGTTGGTTCGAGATTCCTCGTTTTGAGGCATTCAGATCCGCAGCAGGACGGACACTAGAAGATTCTGTTGGACTACCTAGGTATCCAGCTCATATCCCGGACAAGGCGACGGCGCGTGGCAATTCTCTCCGGGCCGCGCGTCTTTGGGAATGGTACATGTCCCTTACATCATCATCGTTCTCGTGCATAACTGACGCCATGAGGCTCTTCCTTCGACTTAGCAGGCAGGCGTCACAGCAACGCCTAAAGTCCGAATCCTGCTGTTTCTGATGAAGGAGGCGCTTTTACCAACAACCTTGAACCGACAGCTTTTGTGCCACCGGACTGCGCCGCATCGGCTCCATACTTGATCCCGGAGCTCGAGGGCTTTTTGTTCCTGGACCAAAATCGAATAAATCTGTTAGTTACAGATCGCACACAGCTCGGCGTCTCGCTTACCCCGACATATCAGCCTCCGAGTCTTAGCCTTCGGAGTAATAATGATGCTCTTCCTTGTCCGTCACATCCCGCAATCCCAGCCGCCCATGACATCATCCTAATCCTCACTCCGTCCCTTCTTCGTCCGGTTCTCTCCCCGGCGAACAGATCACGGGTGATTATCCTCGTACAAGTCTGCCAATGAGGTATGGGTAAGAATAACCTGCAAAGGACAAGATAAATGCCATCCCGTCCGCTGGACAGCAATACGAGGGAAACTCACCCCAGGACTCTACTCACCAAAGCCCGCATGTACCGTATGGAGGTTACGCCAGTTCCTCATGACTTGACAAGGAAGCCTGGGCTGGCATGGGCTGGCGACGACGTGACGAGAAGGGCTCATTGACGTGGAAGATTTCCCAAGGACTCTACATGCGGCGTTGTCCGCTCGCGCATCTCGGTCGCGAATTGGGATGCAATTTGACACACCCCCATGGCATCGAGACGCATGTGGCTGTGGCGTACCTGAGCAAACCCGCCCATTCTCAGCCCCAGTGGCGTTCAGGCGCTTCCTCTTCTCAGGATCTGGCTTCTTGGCGGAACAAACATCCAACCGCAGACGATCGGGACGGCGGCGATAGTATTGCGAACTTGCACACAGATCAATCTGCCTTCTTTCCAGGCACTGGGATGTCCGCATACCCAGTCCCACTCTCTCTCAACAATATCCATGGACTCCTGCCACCGACCCCGGCTAAAGCTGCGCCAGCTGCGGAATAAGTACTAGAACTTCAGGGTGGGGACCCCACGATCCAGTTTCGTTTCCCGATCGTGCCAACACACATCCTCACACCGCCCCGGCTCCTGGGCCGCTTACAGACCCAGACGGTGAGCCCGGTCAGCAAGGCAGTAATATCCTGTGCCTGCCGGTTGGGAGGTCAAATTTTACGCGAGGCCGTGAGCCAGGGATGTGTGAGGATCTTGCTCACCATTACGATGCATGATTGGCGTGAGCCTCTTCCTCGTGGCTGCGCTGTCTGGAAGAGATCTGACATCCGCCTAAACTCGCCGCGGATTGCGTGATGCCCTTGCCTCATCCTGACATCGGAAGCACTTGGACAAACGAAGACCGACGCGGGAAGGGTTCCTCTTCGAGAACAACATTTTTTCCTTGGCCCCGATCCTAGAGTAGTAACCAAGGTGAGCGGGCTTGAAGGATGCAGGCGGAGGGACAGAGAAGCTTACGATGACGAGGAATAGGAGGTGAGTGGAGGAGGGCCCCAGGAGTGGAGAGGCGGATATTAAGAGTCAAGGCGGCCTGCCTCAGGGTGACCGATACCTTCCCTCTGCACACGTCTTGGACACTTCACAACCACTGTGCGAACCTCAGTCTTTGGCATCAACCTTCTCTTCGTGATTCTCTACCCTTCTTCCGCGACCACGTCGTCAAGTTCAAGATGAAGATCGTCATCTGTGGTGCTGGTCCCGTTGGGGCGCTGGCTGCTCTCTATGCAGCAAGGAGAGGCCATGAGGTAGAGATCTACGAGATGCGTGGAGGTATGGCAGAGATCGCAACCCCAGACCAGAGCGAAGACTCACGACCCACCCAATGTGCTAACTCGCGAGGCCCGACATATAACAGACATCACCACCGAGGAGACAGAGGTGACCAGACAGCTTGGAAAGTCCATCAACATCACCATGTCAGACCGGGGCTTCGAGGCCCTGGTGGCCAGTGGTGATGCCAATCTGGTCAAGGACGTGGTCAACGGCACCATCCCCATCTACGCTCGTGAGGTCCACGAGGTGGACAAGCTCGGCAACCCCAAAACCACAAAGATCAGGTATCACGCCGGCGGAAAGGTGAGACTACTATTTTCTTCCCCCAGTCATCACAAGGAGCCAAAAAAACACAACGTTTCCCCATGTATGATAGCGTCAAGAAATTTTAAAGCGCTCCTGGTTGCTAACATCATTATCATCATCATCATCACCTCCCTTCCCCCAAAAGCACCTCAACGTCGTAAGCCGAGGCGGCCTCCGCGACCTCCTCCTGCACCGCATCATCGGGCTCCCCAACGTGAAGCTCTTCTTCAACCACAAGCTCGTGCACGCGGACCTGGACGGGCGCGTGGCCATGTTCGCCGACGGCCGTCTGCGCGGCGGCGACGCGTATTGCTCCCCGGAACAGCGCTATACACGCACAGCGTTCGATCTGCTGATCGGGGCCGATGGCGCGCACTCCTCGGTGCGGCACCAGATGGCGCGCTACACGCACCTGGACCTGACGCAGACCTGGCTGGACACGTGGTGGTGCGAGTTCCAGATCTCAGCGGACTCGCGGAACGGAGGGCGGCCCAAGATGTCGCTCGACACCCTGCACGTGTGGCCGCAGCGCAGCTTCATGTTCCTGGCCCTGCCCAACCCGGACGGCAGCTTCACCTGCAACCTGTTCGCGCCCAAGGCCGTGTTCGACACCCTCTCCGCAGCAGCAGCGGCCGCATCCAACAACAAGAACGGTGGCTCTGGCCCCTTTGACCCCGCAGCGGAAGACGCGCTGCCTGCCTTCTTCTCCAAGAACTTCCCCGGCATCATCCCGAACCTGATGACGGCGTCCGAGCTGCGCGACCAGTTCTCGCGCACCACGCCCGCGGCCCTGCACAACATGCGCGTGTCGCCCGTCAACGTCGGCGACAGCTGCGTGCTCGTCGGCGACGCGGCGCACACCATGGTGCCCTTCTACGGGCAGGGGCTCAACACGGGGCTAGAGGACGTGCGCATCCTGTTCGAGCGCCACATCTTGCTGTCGGGCAGCTCTACTAGCAACAACAGCAGCGACAAGCTCGTCAGGTCGCTCCCGCCGCCTTCGCTCGACCTGTCCGGCTACAGCGCCCGCCGCCAGCCCGACGTGCAGGTGATGACGTCCCTCGCGCTGCAGAACTACGCCGAGATGCGTACGGCGCAGAAGTCCGCCCTCAAGATGGCGCGGCGCGCCGTCGAGGAGACGCTGCAGGTGCGGTTCCCCGCGCTGGGCTGGTCGACGCTGTACTCGCGCGTCGCGTTCACGACCGAGAGCTTCAGCGAGATCCAGCGCAAGAACGCGCGGCAGGGACTCGTGCTGGGGTCGGTGTTCGGGTCGCTCGTCGCGGGCGTGGGCGTGCTGGTGCTGATGGGCGTGCTGAGGAGGTGGCTTTGGGTTTTGGCTGGGTCTGGCCCTGCTGCGGTGTTGTCGTATTGAGATTTGATTTTGGGATTTTAGTAGATTTTAGATAGAGCAGGCGAGTGAGATAGATAGACGTAGACGGTCTTGAGGGGACAAAATTGATAAAAAAAGACGAAAAGAAACGGAGGTGGAAGCAGGGAAATCGCTTTGGGGGGCGGCGATGATGATGATGATGATGACTGGGATGGACGAGGTGAAAAAGGCTGCTGTGATGAACAAAGGGGGGACGCTGTTTACTCGGAAACGCAGATACAGGTACATACAATCAATCGAATGAGTAGAGTAGACCTGACACAAGATTTCCGTTTCGTACTCCCAATGAGACTTGGTACTTCTCGATATTTCGGACTGGTGCTCTCATCGACAAGTTGCTCTTCTCCGTGGAAAGGGAGTCTAAGCCGAGAGACGATGTGCTCGCCGCACGCATGCTGTAACCGCACACTCACCCTGTTTAGATCCATCCCCTCGCCGAGCAAGCAGGTGTGATAGCTTCGGGCTCAGCTTCGTCTCGCTGAGGTCTCAACAAGCTTTTTTCATAGCGCCGTGAGGAAATTATGCCTAAACGGGGAGGCCGACTAACCCGCGACGGATGCAGACGGACGCAGGCGGCACAGTCTGACATGCCAAGACTCCAAGGGCGTTCGCCACTTGCACCACGGCAAGCCGCCTTGGTGGTGGGCAGGAGCTGACCAATCCTCAGGAACATAATGCCGGACGCCCAGCTTCATGTATGTTGGTCACAAGAACTGCGAACTGCGTGCCATCGACTAGAACGTTATAGTGGGCCCCGACCAATCTTTAGGGACTTGATGGCCTCCAGCGGCAGGCCCAGCCAGTCTTCAGGAACTTGATTACCGCCCTTACGGCGGGAGGGCCATTGCTGCCACGCTGTCGTTTAGCGGTCTCGTCTGCTGTATGTCCCCCAAATTGTATGTGTTTCTCCGCTCGTGCTGCTTCCCTTTCCTCTTTCAATCCTGCCGTCTGCACTCCTCCTCTGCTGCACGCACGTACTGTCGACAAAATCGAACCATCGATTTCCAACCTAGCTGCATTGCACATTACCACCGCAGCAAACGTCCAGTCGTACGACGTCCGCTTTGAGCACTTTGATTTGCATTTTTTGGGTCGCTCTAATTCCCATTACCACGGGACAGAGGGAAACAACAATTTCCATCGCTGCATCGCTTGCATGTAACCAATCCGTGTACGGGCTTTCTTCCGGCAGCAGAGTTACACAGATACCTCCAGAGCAATAACAATGGTGTCGCAAACCACCACGGCATCATCAGTCGAGCTCACCGAGCTGAGAAACATCGAGAAAGGCCCCGACTCCCCCGCCTTCTTCTCCGGCTTCGCCTATGGCTTCTCGGGGTCCGTGATAGCGCGTCCCGGCTCGGTCGCTTCCGTGGCAGGAATCGGCGGCGGCCGCCCCCGGAGTGTCATCGACAGGCCCTTCACTCGGGACACCACCACCACGGCCCACACGAACCTGGACTACGTCACGTCAACCAACCACCTCGTTCCCTTCTCCTCCCCACCTCCTCCCCTCCCCATCATCACCACCGCAGGAGTCATCAGCACAGCCCACGGCCGCCCCCTCCACATCCCCAAATCCCGCGCCGTCCTCATCATCGCCGTCCTGACCGGCGTCTCCTTCCTCAACACGATGGGCTCCGGCATCCTGACCGTGTCCCTCCCCCGCATGGCGGCGGACGTCTCCCTCCCGGAATCCCTCCTCCTCTGGCCCGCATCCGTCTACGCCCTGGCCGCCGGTTCCTCCCTGCTCATCTTCGGCTCCGTCGGCGACGTGGTGGGGCCCAAGATCGTCTGGGCGCTCGGCGCGACGTTCTACTCGGCCTTCACGTTCGCCGTGGGCCTCGCGAACTCGGGGGCGCAGCTCATCGCGTTCCGCACGGTCCTGGGCATCGCCATCGCGATGTGCCTGCCCACGGCCGTGAGCCTGACCACGAACGGGTTCGGGCCGGGGAGGTGGCGGAACATGGCGTTTGCGTTCCAGGGGATGGGCCAGCCGCTGGGCTACTCCGTGGGACTGATCCTCGGGGGCGTGTTCACCGACACCATAGGCTGGCGGTACGGGTTCTACATCTCAGCGGGGATCAACGCCGCCCTGGTGGTGTGCGCGCTGTTCGTCCTGCCGTCGCCGCCGCATCCGGCTATTGGAGGAGGAGGAGGGTCGTCCACGCTGCTCGGGTCGTTGCTGAGGGACATCGATTGGGTCGGCGCCGTGCTCATCAGCGCGAGCCTGGGCCTGCTGTCGTACGTGTTCAGCGCCGTCAGCAGGGACTACAGGAGCGTGGCAGCGCCGCACAACGTCGCGCTGCTGGTGGCGGCGGCGCTGCTGGTGCCCGCCTTCGTGGTCTGGGTCGGCAGGCAGGAGAGGCTGGGCCGCCCGGCCCTGATACCGAACAGCCTGTGGCGCAACGCCGCGTTCTCGTCGACGTGCGCGGCTGTGTTCTTCACGTGGGCCGTGTTCAACGCGTTCCAGTACTTCAGCGCGCTGTATTTTGAGCGAGTCGAGGGGTTCGGCGCGTTGGGTACGTCGTTGCGGTTTTTGCCTATGGTTTTTGTGGGAGCGGGGACTAACATTGTGAGTTGCTTCATTTTTGAGTGATTTCTCCCCTTCCCATTCCCCCCTTCCAATTCTCCCTTCCCTTCGCCCAGGACGTGCTTGGCCCTCTGCCCTCGCCTCGTTAAGGTTCACTCATAAGCAGACCAACGTGATTAATGTTTGCTGGACAGGTTACTGGTTTCCTCGTCGAGAAGGTCGAAGTCCGTCACCTCGTCAGCTACTCGGCTGCGATCAGCGCGGCTTCGCCTCTGCTGATGGCTTTGGTGACGCCATCGTGGGACTACTGGAAGGGAGCATTCTTTGCAATGTTGTTGTCTCCTCTCCATCCTGATGGTACGTCAAATCGACCTCTAACTCTCTTAGCCACCTTTCCCAAGCCGGATTCTCTGGAGCAGACTGGCTGACCAGATGACCGACTGGCCGATACCTTGCACGGGTATCAGTGCTGTTCACCGTCTCCAACCTCATCATCTCCAAAGCCTACCCGGGCAAGTCACAGTCTCTAGCGGGAGCCGTATTCAACGCCGTCTCCCAAGTAGGCAACTCTGTCGGGCTCGGCGTTACCGCCGCCGTCTCGTCCTCGGTCACCCAAAGTCGAGTCGTCACCGCCGACGCCAACGTCGACGTCGACTCTCTGCTCGCGGGTTATCACGCCTCCTTCTGGCTGATGTTCGCATCTGCCGCTCTTGTCGTGCCCATCACGATGTTTGGGCTCAGGAGGGGAGGGAAGGTCGGTGCCTCGGACTAGGGGGTGAGGGGCAGTGACCAGGGGCAGCAGGGGGTATCGTGAAGTTGGACGATGAGGAGAGGTCCGGAGGCAGACTGCACGATTCACGTCTGTGTTCTCTGGGGGAGACCTCTGCAGCATACGCTTTGAGCGATTGGGAACATTTTTCTGACAGCGCATGCCCGGTGCCAATTGTATTCGGACTCAATTCTCGTGAGGGACATGAAAGTAAGGGGCGATGTATTTAAGCCAACTACCAAGAATGTAAATAAGTGGACTACGCCATCGGGCCCAAGCCGTCACGGGGCAATCCTGTGGCAAAACATGGCCATTGATAAACAACAGCCAGATGGGTTGGGGCAAAGGACGTGATGTAATTATGGTAAGCTATTTTTTGGTGGTAACGGGTCTGGTCTTGGGCATCCATGGGTCGTGGGCTATCCAGCTTTGATTCTCAATCGCGCCGAGTAGCTCAACTCAGTGGTTCGTCCAGGGTCAGGCCGAGCTCCATGTCGTATGACACGTACTTGCCTGTACGCGATTTGTTAGTTTCTTTCATTGTTCCCTGCCTGCACCTGCCCGCAGCCGGTTTTGCAAAGTAGTCTCCGGCAGGCCAAGCTGAATGTCAGGCTGCGCGGGCACCAATAGGGATGGAATCAACACTCACTCAGATCGATGTAGCCGCGATGAGGCGGGGCGGCAGGATCGGCCTTCCGGCAAGTGGCCTCGAAGTATCGACCGTGGTAGAGCCGGTAATCACTGCAAACATCGCGATGTCCTCCCTTTCTACAGCGACAAAAGGTTAGATAGGGTATTCAGCAATCAGCGCGGGTGAAGACTTTCCATCACGCTCCGAAATCTCAAATGAGCGAGATGAAAAGTCGGCGCGGCTGCCGCAATGCCAGAAAGGGAAGATTCTGGACTCACCCGGTCCAGACGAACCGCCCCTCGTTGTCGACGCCGAGGTGCTCGTTGAGGTGGACGTTATACCAGTCGGCATGGTGGTTGAAGCAGAAGCAGCTCAGCAGATGTCCGTTCGGGTCCTCCGTGTGGCCGTTGCACATCTGGCAAGGGCCACACATGTCCTTGTAGTCTCCGGCATTTGCGACAGCGGCGAGGCCAAAGAGAGAGAGGGCGAGGGCGGGAAGCTGCATGGTCGTCAACAAGACGGAAAGGATACCGCTCGCGCGTATGTATTCTTCTGCAATGGGATGATGTGAGACCAGCGCGGGAAGGCCAAGCGTGGTCGATCTGGTGGAGGGTGACGGATGGGAGTTGAACGAGCGCATCCTCGAGACCGCGGTAGCCGTTCTTATGGTCCGAGAAACGGGCACCCGGCTAGTTAGGGGCTGTGTGAATCACCGAGCGTTCAGCCAAGGTTACCACTGTCTTGTCAAAGGTATGGCATCTTGTCGGCTAGCTTCAGCCTGCCTTCAGGTAGGTAGGCGGCCGAGACCAACGGAATGAAACGTGTGGGGAGGGGGGAGGCTTGCTATTACACGGTGATGTACATCCGGAACACGCAGACTGATTTAGACACGCCGCGTTGACTCATCTTCGCCTCTGTGTTTTCAGTCATGTAGAACTCGTAGCCAGGGTACGCTTGTGATAAAAAGGTCGTGAACCGGGCGAGGAACTCCATGTCTTTCCGCAATTGTGGCAACGTCGATGGTCGTGTGTAGGGCCATGACACGAAAGCCTTGAGTGGGTCTTCCTGGTTGCGCAAAACGCAAAGGTGGGATGGTTTCTCGACCCGGGTTAAGGGACGAAGGTACCGTAAGATGGCGGAACAAAGGGGGGTCGAGGGTTGGTTGCGGTCATCGATGATCATGGACCAGGGTCCGCCGTGATCTGGGAGGAGGTTGACGATGCCGTCCCAGGCCGGCTCGCTCTGGAGACGGAGCTGCTGGGTTATATGCACAATGTCCTGGCGCAGCTGATTGTTCTGCCGTTCAAGCGTATCGATCCTCTTCTGCTGTTCATCATGGATCTCGATCGCGACGTCGATGAACTGCCGAACCTTCGGAGATAATACCCCGCAGCGTTCAACGATTTGACTAGCGGCGATACCCATTGCGTCTGTCGCTGGAGATGGTTGATTGGGTCTGCTCGAAATGTCTTCTGCTATAACGAAAGGTGCGAACATAGATGGAAGTGCTGGTTGGGGCTGAACGTGAGTAGATGTCTACGGGAAATATTTGAGCGGCGCACCTACCTCCTTTGGGTAGGTACCTACCTACCTTAGTTTGTGTAGTACAGCAACGACATCGCTTGCTTTTTCCGATAAGAAAGCTGTTGGCGACTGACGCGGTAAGTGCGAGGCTGGCTGTTGGGCCTCCCTTCCCTCGACAACACAGAAAATACTCCACGGTGAGGATAGAGCCCTGGATGGCCATGAGGTATGGTTACCGGGAGGTCGTATCACCAAACAAAAGGTTTTGAACCAGTCCATAGCGTACCAACCCAATAGGTCCCCAAAGGCTGGAAGCTGGAGGGACATGAGGGACTAAAGACGGGAGATGCCGTCAGGTCGTCACGTGATGTATCCCTTCGAGCAGGCCACACCGCCGAAACCCCGCGTTTGGTTGGTTTCATTCCGGTGGCACACAACCCCTTCACTGTTCCAGGGCCGAACGGACGACATCCCATCATCAATTCTCAGATGAGGCCGAACCAGCCGTCCTTGTGCATCTTGTGCAAATCATTCATGACGACACAGCTCGGCCTAGGCATCCTCTACACCAAAAATGGCACATAACGGCAATAATATTCCGATCCACCCGATTGGCAACCCGTTCAGTCGGCTCGCGAGCAGCCTCATCGGACTACCCAGCCTCCCTCAATCATCATCGGGCTCGCCGGGAAATAGACCCGCCGCCTGCCTGCCCCAGAGATGGGTCAATTGCACCATGTGCGAGCACATCAGCGAGATCGGCTGGACCGAATCATGGCCGGAGGAGCTGCGCCAGCAAAGGAGCGACCTGGCCGCCACGGCGCGCGCCACGCTCAAGGACCTCCTGCTGGAATCGGAGCCCTTCGCCAGGATTGACAGCTTCTATCCTCCGCGCCCATCCCTGTCGCCTTCGGCGGCGGCGGCCGTGCACGCGCAGCTCCTCTATGCCTTCCGCGCCGCTGCGACGCGGACTGCGCAACTTCGTGGTGGCGGCGGTGGCGGCGGCGGCGGTAGTAGTAGTGGTGGTCGTAGTGGCCGTTTCAAGATCGCTAGCGCGTCTGCCTCGTGGCTGGCGAAGAAGGCGCCGCGGAGGTCATCATGGTCGTCGTCATTGCCATTAATGCCAGCTTCTCACTCTTCCCAGCCTCCCCCGTTCAGCACATTCACGCGGTTTCCCGACCTCCCCACGGAGCTGCGTCTTGCAATCTGGCGCATGGCGCTCGACAACCGCCCTCCCCGCACGCTGCACGTCGGCCACCGTCTCGACACGCCCAGCTGCTGGACGTCGCGACTGCCGATGCCCGTGCTGGCGCGCGTGTGTCGCGAGGCGCGCTCGGTCGCCATGCCCGACTTCTTCCCCGTGCACGGCGTGGCGCCGTACCGCACCGGACCGTCGGCGTCCCAGGACACCATGATGACTTTCGTCAGCTCGTGGGTGCGCGCCGGCCCTACCGGTGATGTCCTTGACCTGGGCAACGTCGCCTCACCCTCGCAGCTGGGCTGTCTCGACGTCGTGCCCGCGGGACTGGCCGAGAAGTTCGCGGCCGTGGCGGTGGGCTACTCGGGCCTGCTGGTCGACTTCGCCGACCGCACACGGCTCGGGAACGCCGTGGCGGGCGCGCTCGATCCCTGGGTCGCCACGGCGAAGACGGTGCTGGTCGTGGTCCAGACCATCTACATCCCGCTGCCGATCGAGCCGCCCTCTGGTAGCGACCTCGGCGGCCTACTGCGGTCCACCGCCAAGTCGGTGCCGTACTCGGTCGAGTTGAGGAAGTACCTCGATGCGCTTCCCATGATCGGCCCGCGTTTTCCAGTCGGCCTCGACGACGTGATGCCTCCACGCCTCGAGGACCAGTTCGTGTCGACCGAGAGCCACTGGACCTCGCTCATTCGCCGGCAGAACACCGAGCACCTCACCGTCGTGGTGGCCCTAAGCGACCGCGCGCGCATCCGGGAGCTGCTGGACCTAGGCTCCGCCATCGGGCTGTGGGACTCGCCCCAGTCGCGTATGCAGGCGGTCGGCCACATGAACAAGGCTTTCTGTCTCGACTGTCTGCAGAAGTGGTGGGATAAGTACGGGCTGCCCAGCACGAAGGAGAGGCTGCGGCGGGCGCGTGAGAACGTGGCGGGAGGAGCCGATGATGAGATACCTGCTCTTCCGGAGATGATGCCGGCCGTGAGGTTTAAGGTGCAGTGGCCGGAGGGTGAGCGGAGGATAAGGGTGCCAAGTGACTCGAACGTCGGTTGATTACGATGCATGTACCTTTGCTGTGGCCTGAGGGACGCTACCAGACCGGGATGGAAGCCATTTACCCAGACTTTGGGCTTGGGCATGACGACGCGCTTTGAATCCTCTCAGAGCAGCGCTTGATCCTACAAAAAACCCTTGATAACAGCGGCGAGTATGATTCCAAAATGAAGAGAGAGAGCGAGTGAATGATAGGACCGGGGATGTGTTTAGCAGACTTAGATCGCGCAGACTAGAGCTCTTGCCGAACATTCCAACATGCTGAACATTCACCAGCAAGTGCCCTCGCTTATATTGTTAGTTTAGTCCCCCTTATCAGGTGTCTAAACTTGCTCATCTATTTATCTCATTCACTCTTCATCTTGGTCCTAGTGGCAAAATCGCACGACTTCGTACGCGTAAACAGAGATCTGTGTGGTAGATTAAGATCGTAGCACGTCTCCCGCCCGGATGCCTCCCATCACCCTACTTCAGGCTGCAACAACCCCGAACATCTCTTTGGAGCCCAAGCCTTCCGTCCAGCAGCAAGGCAGTACCTACCTACTCACGATCACCAACGCGCAACCCATCGCTCAACGCCGACATGGACTTCGAAACCGACGTCGACAGCGGCGAGACCTCAGGAGATCCTCGCTCCGGTGTTCGCCTTGATCTACAGGCTTCAGCAGACGAACGACGAGCTAAACCAGGAGTTGGCACTGGCGAAGCTCAAGCTCAGCCAGCAGGAGCGTGCAGCGGAGCAGAAACTCCCAGAGCAACAGCAGAAGTACCAGGAGCAGGAGGAAAGCTGCACGCGCAGGAGCAAAAGCTGCACGCGCAGGAGCAAAAGCTTCACGAGCAGGGGCGGCGCCATCGCGAGGAGATGGAGCAGATTCGCCAGGAGCTCAACAAACAAAAGAAGACGATGTCGCACTTCCTCGACCAGGACCAGCGCCAGCGCGAGCAGGTTCAAAAAATCCGCGAGGAGACGGTGGAGCCACTAACCAAGGTGCTTTGAACAAGCCTACCCTCACCCCGTGCATTCTAGTCTAGTCTGCAGTCCAGTCAGACTAACGCCCTCCTGTTCTAGTGACAGATCTCGAATTGAAGCATCGGGATGGTCGCACATTCCAACAACTGGCGATCTCAGCGCTGTTTAGCTCTCATAGGCACGACGAACCGAGACTTCGTCCCGTGCTCTCTTCTCTATCCTCGCCCCGGCAAAACACCATCCCCATATTCCCCGAAGTGTTCTGCAATATGCCGAACTCCAGGGATGGATGAGGAGGAGGGAAAGAGGGGGGGTTAGTTACGTCGATAGCATCACGGCTTTAGAGGCGAGCGATACGAGATCATTCGGGAGGAGTTCAGTTTGATGGACCTGGCGTCATGGGGTGCAGGCCCCCTCTCTTAGGTAGTTCGGCCTATACACGGGACTCTGCCTGAGTGTCTAACCTCCACCCCTTTGACCCTATGTATCTCCTCTCCTCTCCTCTCCTCAATACATACCAGGAGACACACTCGGATGGCCGCTCATCGAGCCATAGGATCAATTATCAATTCATGAAATGCTTTCTTTTATCGTCTTGACGTGACTCATGCTCTCTGTTTTCATTACTGTTCTAACACTACAGTTCTCCCCTCCTCTCCCTCCGCTCGTCGTCCTCTCTCTATCTCACTCCATCCTCAGCAAACCTGAGGATCCCCAAGTCCCACATCCTGTGCCGCTAACAAGAACTCCATGAACGCCGCGCCCGTCTCCATCAGGTTCATATGGTACATCTCCGGCGTCGGGTAGAATGGGCAGCTAGCCTCCTCGTTGGGGTACCCGAACTCGATCGTGTACGCGTGCACCTTGTTGAGGCTCGGGTTCGCGAAGTGCCTCGAGTAGGAGTAGTCGTCGCTCGCGCCGCTCGTCGGGTACAGGTACGCGGCCTGCACGACCTCGAAGTGGCGGCCCGTCGCCGCGTCCATTGCGTTGCCCGTGCGCGTGCCGACGTACACGGCGTCGCGCCAGTCCTCCCCCGGTATGTACTCCGCGTAGACGATGCCCTTCCCGGGGTTGTCAGGCATGAGGCCGCGCACGGAGTCGTAGGAGGCGTTCAGGAAGTTCATGTAGGGCTTTCGGAGCTGGTTCTCGTCGCTGCCCCAGCTGTGCAGAACGACTGACGCCATCGAGTGCAGGTCGATGTACCACCGCACCTTCTTGTACGTGTCCAGCACCCACTTGATGCCCCGCGTCTCGGGCTCGGAGAAGGCCAAGGTGCCGTGGAAGGTCTGGTCGGCCGGGTCGTCAGACGCGACGTTGGGTCCGACGGTCGGCTCGAATTTCTTGCGGAAGTCCCAGATGAAGTCGAAGTTCCTGTTCAAGTCTATGCCGACGGTGAGGTCGTTCCCGGGCGTGGCGGAGGCAGGGTTCCTGTTCTTGCGCCAGCAGCTGTTCGTCGACTGATCGTAGGCCACGCCGTCCGGGTTGCTGAGCGGCACGAACACGACGCCCGCCTCTAGGGCGCGCTTGACGTCGCAGGAGGTGTAGGAGCGCCCGCCGTAGGTGATTCCCACGTTGTGCTTGTTGGCGTACAGCAAGTCCGCGATAAAGTAGATGATGTTGTCCGAGGATCCCCGTTCGCGCGCGTGGATCGCGCCGTTGAGGTACACTCTGTACGCGTTGGTGCAGTTGCCGCCCTTTCCGCCGACGGCGCCGCCGAACTGCGAGCGGCCCTGCAGCGTCTTCTCGGGCGTCGTGAAGGTTGTGAAGCCGTACTCTGCTGCGAGTCCCTTGAAGGCCGACTCGATCTCGGCGATGCTGAGGAGCGACTTGAGGTCGGTGCCTGCTGGCTGCGTGCCCAGGCCGCGAGGGAAGGTCTTGCCGCCGCTGAAGCGGTCACCCGTGCCGATTGGGATCCCAGTGTTGTTATTCGACTGGCGCTTGGCGAGGAGGTGCATCGCCCCGAACCCCTCCGACTCCTCCGGCAGAATGCACGCCCTCGTCAGCTGCGCGAGGCACAGCGACGAGAGCCAGGTCTGTGATGATAACCTCATTATCGGCGACAGCAACGGTGCGAATCAGGAGGAGGAGGATGGAGGAGTGTGGGAGGAGAGTGGGGACCAGCAACTGTTGTCCGATGGAGGGGAAAGAGGAGGGCGACACCGGACACGAGAAGGAAAGAGCGTGTGTGACCATGCGAGGGTATGTGAATAACAGGTGAGCGGGGGATGGAAGCTACTTTATTGGGGACCGGAGCGCAGTGCGACAGGACGGGCGGACGAAAAGCAGGTGAATGCACCGATCCCGCTGCTACATCCGGGTATGATTCCCTTGAGTACATCCAATGATCGTCCTCCTCCCTAGTGAAGCTCCATCCAGGAATTATTGCGAGGTAACCTCACTAACGTGGGTTGCCGTCATCTCCATCTGTTTTTCCTTGCCCAGGTTCCATGTTTTGGTGGTGGCGGTAGGTAGCTCGAGGTGGTAGGTATGACCTGAGCTACGGTACCTGAGAAATGATAACTTGAATACATCAATTCTCCCCGAGCTTCCCTTTCCTCGCGCGTGCCATTATTGGCCCTATCGCCCCCCTCACTGGATTGGGCAGCTGCGTAACATGCTGTATCACGGCAATGACGATGCCGAGAAATGCGCGTTATCTTGTGCCTGATTGCGATAGGCGGGAGGGTGCCAGTCTGGTCAATCTGGTCAATCTGGTGGTTTCTCCCCCCGACTTTTTCCCCCAACTCGACATCACTCGCAACCGAGATGCGGAGCGGTCCCATCCGGATCAGGCAGGTCCTGGTGGTGGGTGGTCAGGGTGTTTCAGGGGTAAGCCCGCCAACGAGGGGTCACATTCCTGCGCGGGGAATTGACGGTTAGGGGCGTGCTGCACTGCCTCGCTGCTAATAAGAAAACACCAGCTCGGCGACCTCACCACAACACCACACACATCTGTAGCCAAGAAGTATGCGAAAGCTTAGCATGCCATGAGGCCGGATGATCGATAATATCAGACAAGGCGGCTACTTTTTTTTGGATGTCTCTTATCTCATTTCTCTGTTCTTCGTTCAGGTAGCTTGTGTGCCCTAGACCTCGCGACTCTGACTCGTCATCAATCATCAAATCCTCCTAGCAGCCGCCCTCTTTAGCCTAAGAGCATATTGCTGCCTGCAGCTGGCTCTACGCCCCTGGATTTCCAAGCCCATGCATGTGCATATCCATGGCTTTTTGTATTATTCTGCCTTGACCGCGGACCCGGGCTTTTTAGTTGTTGTTTAGTTTCTTGGTAACCAGTGTGTGAAGGTGCCCTTTCGTGTGTCCGATTCGAATCCCAAAGAGACAAGAGGAGGCTCCCTCTCGCTGCTCGGAGCGTATACGGCAAGACGGTGGGGATAACAAGCGTGCGCCGGATCGGCCCTGTCCTCGCGTCGAGAACAGGTTTCGTTACAGGTTCCTGAAAAGAGAAGGAGAAAAACATGCGTTAATGTATAATTATAACGAACAAACTATACACAAGCAGACACTGAAGGTCAACCAAGATGGCTCTTCTGTCTTCGTCACTATGTAAATGTTGCCTTGGCTTGTTTCTCCTCGATACGGCTCAGGTGGCCATTCGGCCAGTCAGTGAAATACACATACTTTATATGTGCGGCAGTAATGCTAGTGTGGCACCGGAACCGGCGGACTCCGTCTATGAGCCAGTTCGTATCCGAAAGGCAGCTGAAGTTGCCTTCGTTGACGACCGCGCATGACCCATAAGTTTGGTCATCCAGGCCGATCATGTCGTAGCCGCTGTGCCTGTAGATTGCTAAACGCTCGAGAAGACAAACCAGCTGGTAAGCCTACTATACTGCATGTTGTGCGGCAGGCGTGTCCGGCCAGGGAGGAGGAGGCAGGGGAAATGAGCGAGATGGGGATGCTGGGACTTACTCCAATGATAGGTAGGGTTTTCCGTATGGAAGTTCATCTCCAACACCTCGACGTCCTCGGCGACCCCAAGGTGGGAACATCCGTCCCCGACGCACCGGACGCCGGTGTTCCAGACGCTGACGTCGTCCCTAAGCCTGAAAAGAACGTTGCCGTCAAAAACTTCTGGGCACACAGGTATCTGGTCGAAGACGTAGAATCCTGCAATAAATTTGTGTTTGTCGTGGCCCACGTGCTCTCTGACGACCCAGATGTCGAAATTAGCGGCAGAAAAGGAGAGAATAGCCCCCACGAGGGCGAGCAGGTTGATGATGATGCGCATGATGCGCGGTTATATGCGGTAGTTGCAGCCAAAATAATATTTGCAAAAGTGCCTATAGCTGGCGTGGCTAGAACAGGTAGACTCCTCTCTATTTGAGAAGCTTTAAGGAGCGTTGCATGGTCCACAGTTTAATATCCTGAGCCATAGCTCAAAAGAGACCACCATGGTGTCAGGGAGAGGAGCCTGAGAAGTTGGCCGCCTTTGTATCCCTTCATATCCGTGTAGATCTTCCGGTTTCTATCTCCTTCGAAAACGAGAAGATGTTATCGCAGCGAGTTCCACCCAGGTCGCTTGTCCTCCTTGTCCTGTTCCATCATAACGGATGTTCATACTCTGATCTTACGTGGTAGCTGAGGTCGGGGGCATCCTGAGGATCGGGCGTTGTGCTGTGGGTGGAGCAGACGGGCAGCGAATACCGGTTGCCATGAGATCCAAACCGGAACCGGTGATTCTGTGGTACCGGCGTCTTCGGAGAGGGTTGGTCCTCCGCGAAAATTGTCCTACCACAAACGCCAAGACAAAAAACCCCAGCGCGTAGTAATACGTGGAGCAGACAGCCATTTCTCTTCGGACAAGCCAGGGCTGCCGCGGTTAGAATTATTGCCACCCGGCTGGATGCCCGAGAAAGGCACCTGGGGTTATTCCAAAGCTAACGGTCGGGGACACCATACACGCAGTTTCGGGTTCCTCGGCGAGTCCGAGCATTGTCACACGAGCATATTGTGATGGGGTATGCGGAAGATTCGCCGCTGTTACCACGGTCTGCGTTGTAGTGTATGTATATCAATGTGCTTGATGTTTGATTCGGTATCATTAGAGGTCCCTGTCTTATACTGTACGCTTAACCAGAATATCGTACGTTGAGCCCTAGGGTTACTATTCATAGCACTCCTATGAACGCATTCAGCTGGTGAAAACGAGTATTCTATTGTCGGCTTAGATCTATCTATCGTACGGAAACAGGAAAGAGGATCCTTCCTCTCTTTTTATTAACGGCTCCCTCCTCTGCACGACTCGTCCGTGCTGTAAGTCAAACTGATCTCTTACCGGACGAGAGTCGTGCTTCTACGGTGAAACCGCTCCCTGTCTCCTGCCCTTCGAGTGCAGTCACATGATCTGTCTTCCAATAGTTATATAACAAAAAGATTAATACACTAGGTACACTCGCTGTTCTATCTGATGTCGTATGCCGCGGCAACCCGAGTTGTTCCCCATCCCATGAAGAATCATTACGCGCCGGATCCGCCTCTAGCTCCCTGGTACTGGCCGACTACCGGGCTAGAAAAACCCGTCCCAAACTAGGTAGTTATACAATGGTCGTCCCCGAGGATTCGATACTGCTGATGATGGCAAGTAAAGCCAGGATGACTAAAAAGACATGGTTGGTGAGCCTTGAATTGGTACGATCATGATAGAGTGCAACACCTACTTGACGATGAGGTGAGGATGAAGCTGGCCACGGTGAATGATGTTTGCGGGTCACCTCCCGTGCTACTCCAAATGATGCCCACGAGACAAGAAGCAAGCCACGGGATGCTCCCTGCGATCGCGATCCTTCGGCTGTTCCACCCCTCGACGAACTCCAGCGCGTGGCGTTGTCGCAGTTGGCGGAGTCGGAAGACCCATTGGATCCAGTCGGTTCCATCCTTCGACAGTGCGTCCGGGTTTCGGTATGCATACATCATTTCCTGCAGCACGAACCCATCCAGTGGCACCACCGTCGGCCGTGTTGTTGGGGTGTACTACATCCACGAGAAGCAAGGAACAGGACGGAGAGGAAACAGGTCAGCAATATGCCCGGCATCGTTCCACTAAAATGAAAGTCGCCTTGAGGCAGGGAGGACCTAATTACCGCGAGAATGCGGAACGCGCGAAGCGTCTTCAGCGAAAGGTGGCGCCTGAGGAAGCCGCACATCTCCTGCTCGAAGACCCTGCGCATCTCGAGGAAGAACTGCGCGTCGTCGGCTATCAGATGAGCCCTCGCCTGCCGGGCCGCCTGGAAGCTCTCGTTGGACTCGAATCGCTCGCGCAGGACGCACTCTATCTGGCCCTTGGTGCACCCCTCCGAGCCGGACCGGTAGCAGACCAGGTTGAGGGAGCAGGTGGGGCTTTCCACGTTAAAGTGCACCGATTTCACGGTCGACCTCCTGTGGAGCGAGTCTACGGCGGCGGCGGCGGCGGACGCGGCGGCGCTGCTGCTTCCCCCAGAAAGAAGAGTCGAGACCGGAGGAAATAGGCCCGCGGCGACGACGTGTGGGCCTTCATCTGCGGATAGGGTGAGTAGGGGCCAGTCGGGCCTGTCCATCACGTCTGCAACCTTGATGTCCTGGGTGGGAGGAGGTGGTGTCTCTTGGGCAGCGATGCTCCCTGGTGGTTTGCTTTCGCTTCCCCTCGCCGCAATGCTAGCAGTGGCAGCCTCAGGTGGCTGCAGAGTAGGCAGCTGGTCGGGAACGGCGATGGTGTCGGGGACCGGCTTTCGCAATATCGCGGTTGGAGCTCGTGAGGCGGCATCATTGCTTGGAACTTGGGGACGATTGAATCCGTACAGCTGGGCTAATTGATGACCTAGGGGAGAATAAGGAGAGCTGGGGTTCCGAGGAGGAGCCGGATGGCTTGGATTCGAAGTTGGAGGAGATCTTGATAATGAGGAACGTCTCAGGGGTGAAGGAAGTGCGGTTGAGGAAGGGTGTAATTTTAATTTGAAGGCGGGGAGGCGAGGAGGTTCCACTGATGATGACCAGTCGGTCGCAGTAAATGACGACGATGATGATAACAGGCCTTCTGCACCCTCGCCCTTGGAGTGTTGGTCGAGGGCAGGGGCCTCATTCCCCGTTTTTGGCTCCAGGGACGCCATGCCTCTTGCCAGTTCTTCTATCCTCAATGCGACACACGAGGGCAATACTTGGGGACAACCGAGACGCAATCGAGCGGCACACTCCGGTCCTTGAAAACCAAGCTTTTGACTGGGACTTGTTACCCATTTTTATGTTACATGAGGCACGCTAACGTCTCAGCCGCACGCCAAATCGGGAGTCGACGTAGAAAAAAGGCAAGCAGCCACGAGTCGGCGGCCGCCACAACAACCACTCAGCTTCTCAGTTATTCGCCCCCTGTTCGCCCTGGCGTCCCTGCGCCTCAGCTGAAAGCCTCGCAAACGAGTCGAAAGCCTGCATGAACGGCAAGAGAAGCAGCAACAGTGGAATCAGCTGACCAAAGCCGATCTCGCTCTCCTTGTGCACCTGCTTGCTTTCCATCAGGTCGTGGCCGAACCGCCTGTCCCCGACCGTCCAAAAAATCCCGAGGCCGAACCACACCAGGAGTTCCAGCACATGCCAGACCTCCGACGACAGCGTGTACCAGAACGCCAAGAAAATCGAATGCGGAATAGTTAGGAGTAGCTTCCTCCCCTTCTGGATGCCTCCACGCCCTTCTTTCCAGCTACCCTCTTTCGTCGACGCCACCGCCCCCAAACTGCCCGACCCACCACAACCAGGAGCAGCCAGCTGGAATGCCTTCTCGTCCACCACGTGGTGCCTAACCCGGTCAACCCAAAAGATGCACCCCGTCCGCCACAGCAAAAAGATGTTGATCGGGTAATTGTAAAGTATCAGCACGAAATTCACAACCATCCACTGCAGTGCCGACCCGCTCTTCTTGCCTCCAAGCATGCACAGCACAGGACACCTGAACTCGGCGTACCAATTCCCATAGCCCGAGACCCAGAACACATAGAGCATCAATCCGGCAAGTGCCGCCATCAGGACGATCCTCAGCAGCCTCGCGAACCGCGCACTCCGCAGCGTATTATGCGGGTTTGCCTCCCTGCCCGCAGACCCGCGCTTCACGCTCTCGATCTTGACCTTCCTGAACACGAGCATGGCGAGCAGGTGGGTGTTCCCGCTGAACCAGGCCAGGTCCGTCGCCATGTTGAAGTGGTACGCGCTGATGGAGCCGTCGAACATCTTCGCGATAGCCGTGACGAGTAACGCGATGCCCGTGACGAGCTGCTGGTCGCTGAGGGTCATCACCACGTCGTACGTGCAGCCCGCGTAGACCTCCGGGTCGAACCCCCTTTCTAGGAGGAAGCGCCTGGGCGGCTCGCAGACGAGGTGGCAGGCGACGCGGTCGATGGGGTTGAAGATCGGCGGCGATGTATCCCCTCCGTCCCTCGGCTTGTGGAGGATGAGGCAGATGAGCGTCGCGGTGATGGTGATGGCGGCTGAGGCGACGAAGGCGGCGATGACGCCCGGTCCGGCTATTTCAGGGTCCGCTTCGATGGGGGGACAGAAGCACTCGTGGTACATGGTACAGTCGAAGGGGAAGGCGGGCCGTCTGGGCGCGCCTTGCCAGCAGAGGACTTCTTCGTGGTTGTATTCCATGGTTGTCGTTGGCTTTCTTTGTCCCGCAGGATTGCTTTTCGAGGAGGACATTGTGATGAAGTGAGAGGAACAGAGTATATCATCAGCATGACTTTATGCAAAAGGGGCATATGGAGACATACGTGCATCTGAAAGAGGGATTATCCCCTGATTATTCATGTGATGCCTGGGCTCTCTCGTCTTGGTGCCGTTGGTTTAAAGTTTAAGGTTATAACTAACAAGAGAGAGCTGCATGTCAATGACACGGGCGAGGTTCCATTCTAGGAAATTCTGTCTTATGACATGTGCTTGACCGTCGACATCCCCTTGATTTACTGGTGCAAAGTGTGTACGATGACTGTATGGTCTAATGAGCTAGAAGGGAGGCAACACTGGCGTCGCGAGAAATTACGATACGGAACTCCCAGTCCACAACACTCAACTCCCTGTCCGAAAGCGGACTCAGCCACATCTCGGCCTTCCGAGTTTTTCGGACCGCTCACCTCTCTCTGCTGGCATCCGACAGGATGAAGCTGTTTACATCACACCCTCACCAACTCAAACTCCTTCACAAGCACCGACCCTCCCAAAGCCTTAGTGGCATAGTTGAACACAGCAAACCGAAAAGCCATGAAGTACTGCCACCGATTATGCAGCCCGAACTGCGGCCCCAGATTCGTAAACCTGCTCCCGTCCGTGCTATACGAGAACTGCGTCGGGTTCAACGAACTATTCGTGCCCCTCCCAAAGCTCGGCGTCACATTCGCCGTGACGCGCAGCCAGACATCGGCAGCCGATGCGGTTGCGAGGCTCGCAGTCGCCTTTACGGACCCCCCGCTCGTCGTGGCCCAGCCGCCAGACTGGGATGCGATGATGCCGTGCACGGCCACCAGCTCTAGCGACGAGCCCGTCTTGCGCACGCCGATGTACGCCGAATCGTCGCGGAAGATGGCGACGCCCACGACGTCGCCGTCGGACATGTTGGCCACGCTGAGGCGGAAGGTGCCGCTGCTTTGCGGGCCGAGGATGCGGTGCGTGAGCGTGTTGCGGGCGGAGTAGAAGTCGGTGGTAACCCTCGAGGTGCGCAGCGTGAGGCCGTCGTTGTTGAGGGTGAAGGCGCTCTTGTCTGGGTTGTGGTTCCACTCCCACTCGGGCCCGAGCTTCGTGCCGGAGAAGGTGTCCTTGTACGGCCCCGCCGGCGTGAGCGTCTTGGTGGTGCGGATGGGGGAGGGGTACGTCTTTCCCCAGCCTCCTGACGAGTCGGTGACGATCACTGGCCAGTTGCTTTCCCACCGCAGCGGGGCGAGGGCGGGGATGCGGCCGGCTGGGTAGGCGTCGAGGAAGGCCATGTAGTACCAGTTGCCGTCTGGGGTGTCGACGATGCCTCCCTGGTGGGGTGTGCCGGAGTACGGGATGGGCGACTTCATCCCGTTGAGGATCGTCTTTTGAGTGTACGGCCCCCATACGCTGTCTGCCCTTAGAGCTATTTGTCCGTTGGCTGGACGGGTCTGCCAGACGAAGTACTGGCCGTTGATCTTGTACATCCTGGCTCCTTCGATGCTGCTGCCGGGAGTTGCGATAGTCTATGAGGACACAGGGTCTGTTAGCCCTGCATCATTGTCATCATTACCGCCTGTCGAGGGATACGGGGTTGCTCTTCGTTGCGGTTGTGGAGCGTCCGGGGGGAGGGATGGACACAAAACCGTAGAGAAGGACTTCCGGCTCACGTACCGCAGTCCGCTCGATCTTCAGCCCGTCGGATGACAGCTTGGCAAGCTTCGTCGTGCCCTGGCCGTACGCAATGTACATGGAGTCGTCATCGTCGATGAGCAGACCTGCGTCGTACATGCACTCGCTGATCGGAGGGTGAGCCTCCCACTCCGCAGCCGGGTCACGCGACGTGAACACGTACGTCTTGGCGAAGTCGATGCACCCGTACCAGTACCACAGGCCGTTGCTCTTGCGGTACCGCATCGTGCTCGCCCAGATGCCATTGACGTAGCCCCGCTCGGTGGTGTTGAGGTAGTACTTGCTCCCGAAGCTAAGCTCTGGCACGGAGTGGCCGATGAAACGCCAGTTCACCAGGTCGTACGACTCCAGGATCGGCGCGCCCGGGGAGTAGTGCATCGTCGAGGCCGAGTAGTAGTACTTGTCGTCGACTCGGAAGATGTCGAGGTCTGCGAGGTCCTCGTACAGGACCGGGTTCGTGTACTGGCATCTTGCCAGCGATGCAAGCCCGGTTGCAGCAAGAAACACGGAGACGGTGCGAAGGAGTGACCTCATCGTGAGACAATGCAACTGCTTCAGTAGATACCTAGGGAATTAGCTGGGAGTAGGATATTATGGGAGATAGAAGCTCTCTCGGTCTCAGGGATGGGCTCCTCGGGGCCTCGCCTTGGACTAGACGAATTGGTTGATGCAGTACAGATAACCACGACTCCTAGGTCTTGCAAGCTGTTTCTGGATAATCCCCCTTGCCTTCATCAATGACTAAAAGCATAGCGACCGACGACGGGACTAAATAATGCTCTCATCATCATCAGAACTTGTCATCTTCTATGCGCCGGGGTTCTGGGTCGGGATTTTCACGCGAGGCGGGAATAGGGGTCGTTTGCCGCTCCAATGGCCGTCGTCGACGTTGACAATGTCGGTCGGTTGGCGGGGATCAAGGTCTTGGGACGTCGATCCCGGGAGCGGAGGTAGTATCTCTCCAATTGGTGCAAAACATGCGGCGGTCTCCGATTTTTAATGAGGGTTGTGAGCGAGCGGGGGAGAGTTCCAGATCTCGTGTGGTTCCGGTCGGGTATTTGAACAACCGTCGGAGGTGTAAAAGATCCGCTGTTGGGGAAATATGGTTGAATATCGGTGCTGGCATGACTGCTGGTTTGAGTCTTGGCGCGGTGCCTCTTGGGTTTCTTGGGTGAATGGATCTTGGCAACGCTAGATGTGATGATGATGCGACTCCCTTTTAGACTCTTGATTTCCAAACCGTTATTGTTCACTGTGACAGTATGTGTGGTGGTCGATGGCGGGTGGCAGAGCGACATCTCTGGGCAAAATACAGCATTTCTGACGATTCAAGGGCCTTGAAGCAGATGTTCCGCTAGTACCTGAGCCCCTATTTACTGTGGTTTCGGTGTTGATAACGGGCGGATGTCAAACCGAATAAGTTGACTGGCGCACCCCTGGCATCACGATGGGACGTCCTGATAGCGCTCAGATTCTTCGGCCTACCCTGCTCCCCTCGGTCTCAGTTAATATCGCGTTGGCTTCTCACTTTACTAATCTAGTTCCGCGACGTCACGGTATCCTGTTACAACATGTGCAATGAACCACAGCATACTATTCTAAGTGACTACTTAGGTACCTTCATAGGTACGTAGCCGGCTTTCATAATTGTTTGCTTAAGGCTCGGATGCGTTTTCCTCCTCTTCTCTGCTTCGCTCGGTACTTGGTTTGTCCTTGTCCTTGCCTGCCGGCTCCGAAGCCTGCCCTAGCGAGCCCGACTTCGTCTCCTGGTCTGCCATACCCTTCTGTCGGGCATCTGCCACCTCTTGGATCTCAGCCGCCTTATGGCGCAGCTCATCCTGTGTCTCGACAATGACGTTGACTTCCTTCGTACTCCTCTCCGCAGCGTCAAGGCCATCATCCTCCATCTTCCGCTTCAAGCTGTCCGGCTCGTTGCTAGCAGCCTCACCCGGCTGCAGGGTCGCGATTCTCGCCTACAAAGCGGCAAGCTTCTCGTCCTAGTCTTTCTCGGTGGTGGCGGCTGCGGCGAGTTCCTTATGTAAGGCGGCCGTCAAGTTGGTGGATCTGGCCCTCGAGTCGGCGGCTCCGTGCTCTCCCCTATCCAACTTCACCTCCGCGTCGGCAGCAGCTTTCAGCTGGGCCTGCTGGGCCGTCGCCAGCTCAAAGGCGAGCTGGTCTGAAAGGACATTGCACTTGCTGTGCAATCGAGCTAGCTCGCCAGCAGCTGTCTGCAACTCGTACTGGAGCTCGGCTTCCCGTAGCGTTGGCATTGCCGGAGGCTCTCTTGCCGGTGGCTCTGATCTTAGCTGGCCGCTGCTCCTCCGGCGTGACGGCTGGTATTGCGCCGTATATTTTGTCGGGAGCGCGGGTAAGTGATGACGTCCAACCTCCCCCCAATGCGCTCCGAGGTGACAGGGTCGCACTGGGAGCCTCATTGTACCAGGCAGGGTATACCGCCGGAATCTGCGACGCCGGCGGAGGGGCCACGCGCTGGGCTTCCAAAGTCCGGGTCCCGCTGGAAGGTGGCGGAGAGGGGCTGGGGATCGTTTCTCTGTTGTCGGCGGATGACGGCGCTGATGAACGCGACTGCTGCGCGTGAGGAGAGACCGGCTCGCTCGCGCCCAGAGGCTCTGTAGCAGAGAAAGTTGTCCCTCCCGTTACCGGGGTCGTCGGCCGTGAGATCTGAGAGGGCTTCTCATCATCCATACTGCTTTGAAGTAATACTGAAACGAAATGAAATGTCGTTGAATTTAATGTTCTCTGCTTCAGCGCTCGACATTAAACAGTTTGGTTTTCACCTTTTACTAACTTTTTTCAGGGTCTCCGCCTGCGTTCAGAGGGCTGCGGGGGAGGTGGTAGCTATCAGGTCGTGACTTCATACCTTAGGACCTTGCAGTTGCTTTTGGCAGGCACATGGACCAGGTGGGGTTAGTATTTCTCTTAGTCTTCCACTCAGCCATTGGAACGATACCGGAAGTTACGATGAAGTGGACCACCCATCATTTTCAGGGTAACAGTAAGTGGGTTTTACTCCAGACAGATTTTGTTGTCTTCCGAGTTCACTGTCGGGATTTGATGCTCAGATGTTTCTTCTTTCCTTCCTATTATTATCTGTGTGCGCCAAGTTCGCTGACCCGCCATTATTCCATTTCACCCTGATGGAACGGCAGGCTTCCAGCTGCAGGTCTGCCTCAGGTGTCCCCCGCTGCGGCTGAAGTGACAACTCGGTTGCCCAAATCATCAGGCGTCCCCTCGTTTTTCGCCCTTCTTCGTCTTCTCTGATCACAGGAGCGAGTCGTCCCGTCATACCGTAGAATTTCTTACGCGTTTGGCGCTTCTCAGTTTTCATCAAGGTAGCATCAACCCACCTTCTTCACGCCGGCCGCGGCGCTTGCCCTGAGGCCATGAGCGACTAATTTGCTCTCTTGAGGTGGCCGGCCTAGACGACCCCGCCAACATGGAGTCCGCCTTCGAGGCGGTCGGAATCGTGGCCAACATAATGCAGCTAATTTCCTTCGCTCATCAGGCCATCGGATTCTGCAAAGAAGTTTATGCGGGCGGCTCTCCCGATGCATTCCTGGTCGACAATGCGAAGTCACTAGGCGAACTCTCTTCCCAGCTCGAGACACACCTCGTGGCCCTGGCTTTGCAGGGTCGAAAGACTGAAGACGACGAGCTTGCTGAACTTGCGAAGAAGTGCACCATCGCCGCCCGCGCGCTTCAAGAGGAGCTCAAGTTTCTTGACCGACGACACTCCAACGGCCGCCTCGTGGAGACCATCCGCATCTTCGCCACTACTCATTGGCGCAAGACTCGTTTGCGTCGACTGCAGACCCGTCTGACTGGGTACCAAGTCACGATGGAAACCAGACTGATCGCTCGCAACTGGTAGGCATTTGACTTCTCAAGTTGTGTAGTCACCGTTCTTCAAATTCTCGCGCTAACGGCCTGCCCATCTCTCGGCAGCACCCAAACCGCTGCGTTGGAGCTGCAGCAGCGCGAAGAGTTCTCAAATCTCAACGGCAGCTTGCAGCGGTTCGTCTGTCAAGTCGCACATGGTCACACGAAACTGGGCGATCTCGTTCAGGAGGGCTCGAAGGTGGTTATGGACCATACCTCGACACTTGCGCAGAAAACGATGGATCACACATCGCACGAGGTGCTCCGAACGGGGACGGCCCTGATGGAATACTTGGGTCGGCAGATGGCAGACCTGGGCAATTCCATGGCCAGCGACTCCGCCTTGCAGATGCTTCTCGAATGTGAAAAGCGGGACGAGCGAAGGAGAGTTCTTGGGAGCCTCAAGTTTCTGGGCATGAACGACCGCCGAAACCAAGTCTTCGATGCCGCCAACAACACCTGCCAGTGGATCTTCGAGCCTGAGTCATCTGAGAACACTCAGCTCCCGTTGTGGGACAACTTCTCTGAATGGCTTCGGTCAGACAGCGGCATTTACTGGGTAAGCGGCAAGGCCGGTGCCGGAAAGTCGACGCTGATGAAGGTCATCATCGGCGATGGCCGCACGAAGAGTCTGCTCCAGGAATGGAAGCCAGGCGCTGTCGTTTTGTCTCACTTCTTCTGGAAAGCCGGCATTCCGCTTGATCGCAACATCAAGGGCTTCTGCTGCTCGCTGCTATATCAGATCTTTTCAAACGATGAGCAGAGACTTCATCATTTGCTGGAACGCTTCCCTCACTTCTCTCTCAAGGACCAAAACCAAGACTGGGCTGTGCTGGAGTTGCAGGCAGCGCTTTTGTCGGTCCTTGGAAATCCTGAAGTGGCCTTTTGCATCTGTGTGGACGGTCTGGATGAGGTTTGTGAGGACGACGGCGCCGATTCGCTGCTGGACACTCTGGCAGAGCTCTGGACTCGCGACAACGTTAAGATCTGTGCATCGAGCAGGCCCGAGTGGCGGTTCCAGCGTCGCCTCAGCAACCAGCAGCACCTGCAGCTCCAAGACCTCACAAAACAGGACATGCAACAATACGTTCGCGATGCACTCGAGCCAGATCTACTAGCCCACTTCGGCGATGGCTCAGGCGTATCCCGTCTCATACACAGGCTTATCGAAAATGCCGACGGTGTGTTTCTTTGGCTTTGTCTCGCAGTCAAAAGTCTCCGTCGTGGCATTGATGGCGGTGACACCCTTGAAAAGCTGTTCATGCGACTCGTCGGGCTTCCCATACAACTGTCCAAGCTTTATTCGGACATGTGGTCGAGGCTCAACCAGGATGATCGAGAATATCATCGAGAAGGGGCTCGGTTTTTGAACCTTATCCTTTTGTTCAAAAGGGTGGACACTCAATGCAAGCTTGCCGCGATTACGGCAAGCGTGAATGAGGCTCTTTGGAGGAACTGGGTTGATAGCCCTCGCCAGGTTGAGGGACCGTACCTCGACTCGGCCTGCAAGCGAATGCGGGACCAACTGAACATCCGGTGCGCTGGACTTCTGGAGGTGAAACCGACACAACCGCAAGACCAGCCCTCGAGCAGATGGGTTGTCGATTTTATCCACGCGTCAGCCTATGAGTTTCTCACAGGCACCGATGAGGGGCGAGAGATCCTTGAAAGGGACTCCCGATGTCAAGCAGACGAGCTACACCTCCAAGCCGCCGAAGGCTACGTTGTGGCTGGACTGCAGCACGACAGCCTTGATCGCCGCACAGTATTCCATATTCTATCTCACTGCTGGAGCCCAGCGAGCGAGCAGCGCATCGCTAGGATTCTGGATGCGGTTTGCCGAACGAGTCGAACCGATCTACCCTCATTTCTGGAGGAAGCAACGGACTACCCTCGACTTGACTTCTATGTCCTATCGTTTTTCAATCCCGAATGCGAACGGTCCAGAAGAGTTGCACACCCGAGAGCGCTCGCGACGCAGCTGCTAAGCGCAGCCATCCCCCAGAGACTGTGGCTTACCGAGAAGCCCGAGGCCACGCGAGGGATATACGATATGTTCGATCGCCGCATGTCAATCACCTCTGAGTCTCCCATCGAGTTCTTCAGGGCTCTTCTATCTCACGGTGCCGACCTAGATTCACCAGAGACCTACTGCGTCTCTGCTCAAGTGGCGGCGAAAGACAATTGTGTTGGCCGAATGCTCACGTCACAAGCGTTCCTCCGCCTGCTGGGTCCACGAATTCCCTCTCAACATATCCCTGAATGCTTGGAGGCCTACCGAGACACCGTTTCAGCTGTTCTTGAGACTCATCCTCGCTTGGATGTGCGACGAGCAATTATCTTCAGCGTTCCAGGCGCGGCTAATCCCTCCGAGCGACAGCATGAGCTCTGTAAATTAGGCCCATTCGAGCCGACGTTCTCTATGAGGGATTCGGAAGACATGTCATACGTGGCTGTGGTGAACTTGGCGTTCCTCGTGAGCGAAATTTGTGGAACGACGTCCATTCGTTCCTCGGACGTCGGCCCGACTCTCGAGATACCCTTTGCCATTCGGCACTTAAAGGGCCACTCTCTCACGTACACTCTGAGAGGGACCCAAGTCGCAGGTGATGCTGTGGCCATGTTTCGGGGATTTCTCGCCGCCACAAGATCCCCAGCTCGAAACTCGCCCACTGAGTTTCTACGCCAGTCCGTACTGGTTCGCGAGGCCTGTGTAGCACTAGAAGGCGTTGCACTGAGCTACAAGCGCTTGAGAGAGAATCTCATCGAGAGCGATTGTGGCTACTACTATTACAGCGATCCATCGGAAGAGTTCGAGAAGAATTGGGTTACTGATGTAACTCCCAACTGAGCAGACATGCGCACAAATCTGCTACCAAGTGCCTGCGAACGAGGCACCTCTGCCAAAATTAGGCGGGACGACAGCAGATACCTCTACGGGAAATAGCACCCAACTGTCTTCCATTGGTGTGGGTTGCAGAGCCTCGACTCGCCGTACGTCTTGTGGGTGCACTCAGGGATTTCTGGTCCCTTATTAGAAAATTCTCCCAGACCCAGACACTCTACCTTCTCGAGGAAGTACCTACCAAGACACGAACTCAGGAGGCTAGTAGCTGCCTAGCCTGTCAAGGGTTTCGGTGTGGGTCTGGTATTTCCGACATTTCTTTCTGGGATATTATGTATGGAATTAGCCACGGTATCGCTCACTGTTGGAAGGCCAGGGTTCCAATTGGAAAAGACACGCGTGTGGTAAACCAATCTGTTGATTCTGATGATGTACGAGGAAGAGAAAAAGCTAGTCTACGCGTGGGCCGGAGGGAGTGCTTATGTAGGCGACTCCTGAGGGTCCACGTGATCTGAGGTCTGTTGAGGTGGATGCCTTGGTGACTGAGGCAACTAGTTCCTCATGGGTGCAGAGAGGTGCACCCAGTGATTCAACACTCACTGAAATTAGTTGTCTTACAGAGTAGTGTGGCAGTTACTACCAACAACCAGCAGTCCGGTGAGTAGCCGGTTAGGTGACACTCGCGAGAGGCGCCCCGGTAGTGTACCTTCGGTCAACCTTTCCCTTACATTCCTACTCATCCCATAAAGCAGTATATACCACGATCGTCAACCATTTTCTCGGTCCGCTATAACGGGATATTATAGTACGCAAATTTTCAAGCGATATATTCGCATTGGATCAATCTCCATAGGCACATCCAGTGGTCAGAAGCGTGCCAAGAATTGCCTGCAGGCGGTTAACTGGTGTCCCCGACCCCCCACGACTCTGCGCCACTCAAGGGCGAGGTAGCCCACCACAGCGGCTACAGCGCTGCACCATACATCGTGCGGCACGGGAAGCGAGCCAATCCACGGCCCCCAGATGCCGCCTGCAGGCTGCAGGCAGGCCTCAAAGTGGCCTTAGGTTCGTCGGGGCGAGCTGGGATCATGAGGACGGGAGGCAGCCAGCATTCCTTCTTCCTCAGAAGATAGGGCAGAAAAGACGGGCTGATCCCCTCACGCAGTAGCTAATCCTATAAGTTGTACGTGCTATCTTTGGTCTTATATTCCACCGAGGAATACTCTATTTTCTTCGTCGGCGTGGCAACCATTCCTGCTCCTCGTTTAGTAGGGCTGAGCCCGACCCAGGCAGAATGTCGGGTGTCGAGGCTCTTGGCCTCGCCTGCAACGTGATCCAGGTCATCTCCTTCGCACACGAGACGGTCGCTATGTGCAAGGATGTCTACCGGGGAGGCCTGCCGAATGCACATCTTCGCAAGAATGCCGACGCCTTAGCTGGCCTGTTGGCCAGGCTGCAGGCAGCGTCATCATCGTCGACATCAGTATCATCGTCATTGACAACGGTGGTGAAGGCGCCGATGTCGCCTGAGGAGCAGGCGGTTGCCGACATGATGGAGAACTGCAGCGATGCCGCGCGTGCCTTGGTAGAAGAGGTCGATCTCATAAACAAGCACCACAAGAAGGGTAGCGTGCGAGGGAGTCTGCGCACGACGCTCAAGAGCCGTCTTCATCAGGCGAAGCTCGACGGGCTTCAGGGGCTTTTGAACGATTGGCAGAGGTCGATGGAGTCGCATCTGCTAGGCGATATCTGGTAAGCGAACCACTGCTGGCGCGACTGGCGCGAATTTAAAACATTCCACCCCAGATGCAGTCATTCTTGGGTTTTCTTGATCGCTAGAGCTAACTGAGGCGCATGGTAGGCGGGGAGTCGCGCAAACAGCCCAGCAGGCACAAGACTTCCAGAAATTCGACGCCGATTTCCAACAATTCGTAGCCCAAGTGGCACTGGGGCGCACACAATTGGAGCAGCTAATCCGCAGACAGTCGTCGGCTGTCATGATGCACACGACGTCCGAATGCGAGTTGACACGGGGCCACATGTCGAGCGAGCGGAAGGTGATGATTCAGCATGCGAGGTCCGAGGCCGAGTCCACACGGTCCCACGTGTCTGCTGAGTCGAAGACTGTGATGGATCATACGTCCCAGCAACTCGTGCAGCTTGGCACGGATATGAAGTTGTACCTCTCGGAAGCAGTGTCCGGCCTCCAAGTTTCCGTCGTCGAGATCGCCCGAGAGGAGTCGACCCGCATCGCCCACACCGTTGCGCGGAGCGAGATCGAGTTACGCACCATGGAGGAGAGGCACGAGCGAATCCTTAGGAGCCTGAAGTTCTCGGGAATGAACCAGCGATGGAATCAGGTCCCAAACGCATGGGACGGCACATTCGGATGGGTGTTCCTGCCAGCCAGCAGCGACTCGGGCTTCTGGAGCCCCGCAGAAGCACAGTCATGGGATGACTTTCAAGACTGGCTGCGATGGGGCGCCGACGGGTACTGGATCATCGGGAAGCCAGGCTCGGGGAAGTCTACGTTCGTCAAGTTTATCGTCGAACACCAGACAACCAGGGCGCTGCTCGACGTCTGGTGGCGCGGGACGGTCATCTTGTCCCATTTCTTTTGGAAGGGCGGGGGCAAGGAGATGCAGCGCAACGTGAAGGGATTCCTCTGCTCGCTGCTGCACCAGCTCCTCTCGCACAACGATGAGATCTTTGCTTCCGTTCTGGACAGCTCTCGCGACATTGAGACGAAAGGCGACACCGGCGACTGGACACCGTCGGAGCTTTGGTCTCTCATCAAAAATGCCCTCACCTGTCGGGACGACTTGGCGTTCTGCATTTTCGTGGACGGAATCGATGAGGTCACCGACGTCGACGGGGCCATGAGTATAGTAAGCGTGATCGAAGAGCTTTGGGCTTTCGATCGCGTCAAGGTCTGCGTCTCTAGCCGATCTGAACTGCGTTTCGAAAGACGTTTGGGACATCTCCCACACCTGCCACTCCACGACCTTACGAAAAGCGACATGTTCAAGTTTCTCGAAGATACGCTGGAGAACTCCGGGTTCATCGACTACAGCCTTGTGGGGAGATCTGAGGGGGTCTTTCTCTGGCTGCATTTCGCCGTCCGGAGCCTGATGAAGGGCATCATTAACGGCGAGACACAAGAGGAACTCGCCGAACGATCACGCCGACTACCCAGCAGACTGTCTAATCTATTCAACACCATCTGGTCCAAGCTCGACGAAGATGACCCGATAGATCGGGAGGCCGGGTCGCGCTTCTTGAACCTCGCCCTCCGCTTCAGAGAGTACGGGACCCCGCGGCTAGCCGAGATCGCGGTAGCCGCCAACCCAGCATTATACGACAAGTGGCTCGATCAGCACATGACCATCGACCTGTCCTCTCTCGACGCCGCGTGCCTCAGAACGCGCGACCGAATCCACCTGAAATGCGCCGGCTTGCTGGAGGTCGTCGAGAGCATCCCTCCTGATCAACGACCAACTGACGCATGGGACGGCACCATCAAGTCCGAGGAACCCCGGTATTGGAACGTCCAATTCGTCCATCGCTCGACCTACGAGTTCATCGTCGACTCTTCCGAAGGGCGCCAAATACTTGAGCTTGACCCCCTCCCGAAGGACCAGGTCAGCATCCGGGTCGCTAAGGGCATGCTGGTGGGAACCTGCATCGATCGAAATCAATGCATCACGGGGAGAAAACCTCCCTTTGTACCCGACTGTCAGTTCAAATATGTCGTGGGAGTGATATCCAGCTGCTCTGACCCCGATACCGACGCCGATGTGCATCAGTTACTTCTGGAAACACAGCAGCGTCGGGAGCGTGACGCCACAGGACGATGCACGGAGGTCATCAGCCACGACTTTCTCGGTATTGCAGCATGCTTTCCCGGATTAACCGAATACGTCCTCGCACAGCTCAAGGCAGACCCTGACATGGTCTCGCCGGCCGGCCACCTCGTCGACTTTGTCGTCCGCGAGGTAAGCAAAGCTTCCAAGACTGATGACCTAGCAGGGCCGGTCAAGGCCGGGGCCCACGGCTATCCCGTGGAAACGATACGGGCGCTGTTGTCCCTTGGAGGCCACCAGGCCCTCGAGCGCCACAAATTGTCGCCCACTCCCTCCACTCGCGCTTCCCCATGGCCGCCATACCATCATCCTCTGAGGGACGAGTCTACCTTCCGCGATCTCCTCGGGCATCCCGACTTCCTCCGGCTTCTAGATTCCAACGTCCGGGACAGACCGCATCGGCTCAGGGACAATTGCCAGGACCTGATTCGGGCATTTCTTGAGGCACATCCCGCTCTCCATCTCGAGGAGCGTGTCGTTTTAGTATTTTCGATCTCGGGCTCAGGCAACACCCTCAGGCGTTCTAACCAATGCAGCGTCTCAGAATTCAACAAGTGGTACTCCTCGATCGAGTTTGAGTTCTGGCGAGACCCCCTGCGCCGCACACACGACATGATGGAATTCGTGGTAGTCGCAAGCCTCGCGTTCCTCGTCCAAACCATGTGCTGCTGCCGCTCCGGCGGGCCGCCTCTGCAGCTCCCTCCCGAAGTCGCGCCCACACTGTCCGTCCCCTTCGTCCGTCGACACGACTGTCCGTCGGAGGATGACGCCCCCAAGGCGGCGCTCTACACATTGCACGGCACTGATCTGGCGGCCGCCGCGGAGGCCATGTTCCGGAGCTTCGTCGAGACGAGACCCCTCTCCAGCCAACTGCCCGACAAGTTCATCAAAAATGCGAACGCGGTCCGAGAGATGTGCACCCGCGATGGGGGTATCCCATATTCTAAAAGTACTCACCATTGGTCGGTCCCGATCATGTCGCACCTCGTGGAAGTCGACTGTGGATATTACACGGAGGATGGGCAGCCCCTGCTGCCGCGGACGCCGCCGCCTCCGACACGTCCTGCGCCGATGGTACCGTCATACTCGAGTATCAAAACGAAGCCCAGTACGGACTGGTCTGGCAGCGATTCGGAGGATGAGAGAACGGAGGAGAGGAGTATTAATGGGCTCCAGATCCCTTGGGAATCTCTGCTTCGCCCTCCGCCGGTCTAGTTGCTCGGCGGGGACGAGCGTCGGCGTTCAGGGGCTCTATGGTGATGGAAGTTCACTGGCTTACATCTAAGATGCCTTCGTTCATCTCGTCGCCAGGCCTCGGAGCGATAGTGCTTCCGTCGTATCGGCCCTTTTTTTTGCAGGGCCTGCAGTATGGCAGGGCACATAGAGCACCTAAGTGGACCACTGTTCGTATTGTCTTCTCTGCATCGACTGCCTGCCGTGGACGGCATGATATGGTGTACTGCAGCATAGCACACGCCGAGGTAGACTGCACTGTGGCACAACACTAACCTGGAGCCGACGGTCACTGTGTCACTGGCGCTGATGATCCACAGATCTGCCGAAATCTGGTCCGTCAGTACTTATTCCCACTGACCCCAATCTTCGCATATTCCCCGCACCTTCCTCCCCTTAGACGTCTCCAACTACCCAATGAGTGGCCTTGCTACCGCCCTCGCAAGTGGACAATGAAGAAACCGGTCGTAATTGTCTCAGCGCTCGTGGCCGCCTGCTGGGCCTGCGACATCCCCCCGGACAAGCTTCCCAACACCATCACCCTAGGCTTCAGGATCCAGATCCAGAACGAAAAATACCCAGAGATCCACAATCGCTTTGTAAACCTCTGTGCTGCCGGCGGCGGCGACCAGCATCTCTACCTCAGCCCCGCAGGTGCTCCCGCCAACGACCTAACGCTTCTCGACGGCATCATCACGCAGGGGAGCGGCTCGGCCGCCATCAGGGCCGTCATCAACGGGGAGGGGAGCAATCATTCCGCCCCGGCTTGCTTTCGCCCAGCGCCAGAACTTTGTAGGACTTACAGTCTGACCAAGTATCTACCTACCAAACTCAACGAGGCTTGTGGCCATTGCCGACCTAGTACACCCCGTCCGACAACTAGTACACCACGTCCGACAACTAGTACACCCCGTCCGACAGCTAGTACACCCGTCCGACAACTAGTACACCCTGTCCGACAACTAGTACACCCCGTCCGACAACTAGTACACCCCGTCCGACAACACGACCAAGATGTTCATGACCGACCGAGGCGATCCGCGGGCCATCTACGATGTGGAATACGGCTGCAATCCGGACACGGACGCCCTCCAGGTGGAGCTTGCCTTCAAAGGCCGTGGCTTGCTAGAGGGAGGCAATATCTGTGTGCGGGGTGCGTCGGATAACTGGCACGAGATACGGTATTCTCCTCCTGACAACACTGGTGAGTGAGCCATCAGATCCACCAATCATTATTGTTGTTCTGGCCTCCCAGTACAGATTGCTTTCGTCCATGAGATGAGGCAGGGAGCCCCTGGATATATGAGGAAAAGGCTGATGACGATGCGTTTATCCCCCAGCAGTCAATGATGCCCCGCAGCCATGCATGCCGATGAAGCTGGTCGTAGTCCACCCGTCTATGAGCTGTGTTACTGATGGGCTATGAACCTGGGAAACAATGGCGGGTAAAGGAAAGGCGATGTTGAGCGCGGAGGTGTCGAACTCGAGACCACACTTAAACCGATTATGATTTCAGGGGCCAGATCATCAGATCACGGTTCGGTGTACTGGTACGGACAAAACGCGTGGTGATTTACTCATGCTATTCGTACCATTTAACAAACTAATACTCATCGTGGTTGGCTAAATCTCTACCTACACTGATGATGATGCCGTAACTTCTAGAAAGATGTAATACATGCAATGCAACGACATACTGTTAAGCACCCTCCCTACCTACCTATTCAGCCTCTCCAAACCTCCTCGCAATCTCCAACACCTCAGCATCCATACCACTGGCGCCCAAAAACGTCACCCCAAACGGAAGCTGCCCCGTCTCACCCGGCATCAGCTCCGCGGCATTGAACGTCCCCGCCGGACACGCGACGCCGCACAGGTCCAGCACGTTCCCCGAATGCGTGTACGTCCCCAGGAAACTATTCTTCCGCACCGGATCCGCCCTCACCTCCTCGACGGTAGGGTGCGTCGGCGCGGTCGGCACGACGACGATGTCGACGCCGCCGCCCTCCTCCCCCGCCGAGAAGACATTGTTGCGCACCAAAGCCGTCAGCCGCGCCTGCGACTGCAGGTCCCTGAACACCTGCGCCGCGCTCGTGCCGCGGGCCAGCACGGCATCCAGGATCTCCACGATTACCGGGTGCAGGTCCGCGCGGTGGCGGTCCACCCACGCCGCCGGGTCAGGGGCGCTACCGTCACCTTCGCCGTCGCCCGGCAGCGAGGCGAGGCGCTCGCACACGAAGCTGCCGTCGTACAGCAGGTTGCCCGCCTCGCGGAAGGGGTCCCAGCTCAGGGGCCTTAGCTCGCCGCCCATGCGCTGCAGGCGGTGGACGGCGGCGCTGAAGAGGCGCAGGTACGGCTTGCTGCAGGAGCCGACGAGGGCGTCGGGCGGGGGGATGCCGAAGCGGAAGCGGGCGGCCTGCGGGCCGGTGGCGTTGACGTGTCGGACGGGCTGGAGGGCGAGCGTCTTCGCGTAGGGGTCGCGCGGGTCGCGGGACTCGACGACCTGCCAGACGGCGCGAGCGTCGGAGACGGTGATGGCGGTGATGGCGACGCAGTCGAGGGCGAGGCAGGCCGGGGTGATGCCGACGAAGGGGACGGTGCCGCGCGTGGGCTTGAAGCCGACTACGCCGTTGAAGGCGGCGGGGACACGGCCTGAGCCCGCGGTGTCGGTGGCGAGGGAGAAGGAGGCGAGACCCGCGCCGACGCTGACGGCCGAGCCGGACGAGGACCCGCCTGAGATGAAGGCTGGGTGGAAGACGGAGGACGGGGTGCCGTAGGGGGAGCGCTGGCCGGTCAGGCCGGTGGCGAGCTGGTCTAGGTTGACCTTGCCGAGGAAGATGGCGCCGGCGGCGATGACGGAGTCGTAGACAGGCGCCGAGGTGGCGGCGTCTCGGGTGAGGGGTGGGCAAGCCGTTGTGGTTTGCAGGCCGGCCACGTCGATCGAGTCCTTCACGGAGAACGGGATGCCGAAGAGGGGAGGGAGGCGGGCCTTGTCGGGGAACTTGGCGACGAGGTCCTGGGCGGCGGTGAGGGTGGTGGCTTTGGGGAGGAGGTGGATCCAGGTCCCGGGGTTGGTCTTGTCGTAGGCTTCGATCTTGGTGTAGAGAGCCTCTATGACGGTCACGGGCGAGAGCCCGGCCCGGTAGGCTGCTTGGAGCTTAGATATTTGCAGGTCGCCGTCCCATGCTGGTGGAGTTTGTGGTGGTGTGTGGCTTCCTGGTTGAGCGGATGGTGGTGAAGATGCCGCGAGGACGTCGAGGAGTGGCTGGAGGGTTGTCACAAAACCGAATAAGCCTTGAGACCAGTGGAGCATGTCCAGGCTTAATGTCTTGAATGACGGGTTGTATCCGGCGGTGGCCTCAACGACGGCGCCTTTGTGAAGAATTGATAGGCGTGAGTTACTACTGTGTCGTACAAGTAGTAGTTGTGAGTGAAGCTATGGTAGGCGTGTAGGGACGGAACTTACAGCACTCGAAGCCCCTGTCATTCGCCTCTCTGAACGTGGTTGCGACGCAGCACTCCGTTGTCACACCCGAAATGATCAGGTGAGTGATCCCATGCGCCTTGAGCTTGTGCATGAGCGTCGTGTTAAAGAACGCACCCTTGCCAGGTTTGTCGATGACAACCTCCCCAGGAAGAGGAACGAGCTCATCCACGAAGTCATGGCCGTACTCCCCGCGCACGAGCAGCCGGCCCATTTTCCCCTTGTCACCAATAACTACCGTGTGCTGCGTGTTACCTGGGGCAGCAGCCTGACGCACGATCTTGCTGGAAGGGCAGTCTGATAAATCCGGCTTGTGCCCTTCTCTGGTGTGGAAGATAGTCAGTCCGGCGGCCCGACAGGCCTCCAGGAGGCGCCTGGAGGGCTCAATGCTGGCCTCGACGGCGGTTAGGTCGGTGCCTTGGGCTTCCCCGAAGCCACCGGGGAGAAGGAAGTCGCGCTGCATGTCTATCACCAGCAGGGCAGTGTGAGCGCGCGGGAACACGTAGGCGTACGGCTTGGCCTCCACCGTGAAGGTGGTCATCGGCGTGGCCGAGGCCTTGCTGTAGCTGGAGTTGGGGTCCATCGTGCAGAGGCAGTGTGACAGAGATGCGATGAGATGATGGGGGATGGGAGAAGTGAAAGCGGACAAGGGGGGCGTGGTTGGTTGAAGCTGAGCGTCTACGCAAAAAGTTGATGTCCAATGACGCCCAAAGCGGGAAACAACCACAGCTGATGAGATTGAAGAAAATATCGATCCTGGCGCGTGCCAGGAAGAGATCTAAACAGGGCCTGTTCTTTGAGATAAGTAGTTTTTTTCGCGATAAGTTCCAGACCCCAACATTTCAGCAAGATGAGCTCGATAGCTTTCCCCACGTTTCAATACGGGGAGAGCTGTTTGGAAGGCGGGGAAATTCTGCGCCTCCGCGCCGGCGGGCGGCAAGCTCGGCAGCTCTTGTTCGGGTGGCCGACGGCAATAAAATGGCGTCGCCGACGGCTGGCGACCCAGCCGGCATTCTATCTTCCCCCCACGCTATCTCAGCAATCCAAGAAGTCCTTATCGCAGCTCCAACCTCTCGTAGGGCTCCCCTGTCGCGTGGCTGAAAAAGGAGGCGTTGTCTTATCATCTAATCCCACAACATCCACCGGTCCTGTTGGGACGCCAAGACGCCAGCGCTTAGCCCGAATAGGCCTCGTCCCTGGAGACCCGACCACTCGGCAAGTCTGGGGTAGGCGAGGGCGGCCGTCGCCTGGTTCATATCGGGCCATCGTCTATCTTTTGCCAACCAGGTGAGGATATCTCCCAAATCTCACGGGGTGGCGGAGGGAAGGCAAGAGAGATCAAGAGAGAAGAAGGGGAATCTGATTCGTATAAATCCATGACTTATACCCGACCCAAGACACAAAGAGGCCGGAGTGTTCATGCATTGTAACTTCAGGTTCCTTGCTGGCAGATCCGAGTTCCGAGAGCGTCTTGCAGCCTTGATATAATCCCATTTCCTCTGTCCAGCCCGAAATCCCAACCATCACCATGTCTCTCTTGGCCTGGGGCAGGAAGATCAAGACCAAGCTGGAGCCGCAGCTCCACCTTCGGGTCCCCTTCGAGGCTGGAGTCTATGCAAACAGCCCGCGATGGTCCAACAAGGATCTCGACCCCATCCCTCCGGAGAAGCGGACCTGGGGTGGGCTGGACTACTGGGCCTACTGGTGCTCTGACATGGTAAGCCCCTCTGTTCTCGCACCCACCGGAGCCTCGTGGCTGACAATATCTTGCCTTCCCTCCTATACCTCATAGCTGGCCCCTCCTCTCGCCGCCACCGTCTCCAGCGTCATGTCACTCGGCTTCACAGCCCGCGAGACCATCCCGATCGTCTTCTTCGGCTTTGCCATCTGCAGCGTCGTTGTCACTCTCACTGGCAAGATGGGTGCAACCTACAGCATCCCTTTCCCAGTCATCGTCCGCAGCGTCTTCGGCATGTACGGCTCACTTCCGGCCATCTGCATCCGTGCTTTCGTGGCCCTCATGTGGACGGCCATCTTGACCGTCCAGGCCGGCGGTTTCCTCCAACGATGCATCGAGGCACTTTGGCCCGAGTTCATCGACTTTCCCAATGCGCTGCCTGAGTCGGCGAACGTCACTTGTAAGTCACAACTCGTCATCCCTTACCGACCCACCTACCCGGCCACTGGTGACTCTATAAGACTTTGGATGCTCTCTCACACGATGTCTGACCCCGATCGTCATCTACTCCTCCAGCTGCCGAGCTCCTCTGCATCTTCCTATACTGGTTTGTGCAAACCTTCCTAGCACTCATGCCTATCGAGAAGCTGCGCCTCCTCTTCCTTGTCAAAGCCGTCGTTGTGCCTCCGACCTTCCTCGCCCTCTTCCTGTGGGCCGCCATCATCACCAAGGGTGGTGGCCCATTGGTTACCGGAGAGACGGTGATCACCTCGCCGTATCTTGGCACGGCCTTTTCGGCGCTCACTGGGTTGAACGTCATCATCGGACTGTTCTCATCCATGGCTGTCAACATGCCGGATTTCGGTCGGTAAGTAGTACTACCACATATGTACTAAGTAAATGGTAGCAAGGCAGCCGTGGACAGTGAGCTGACCCCGTTGGTCTTTGACCGCTATAGATTCTCCAAGAACCGCCTTGCTGGACCGCATCAGTTCTTTGCGCTGCCCATCATCGGCACTCTAGGTGCCCTGACACCCATCTTCGTCACGTCGGCCCACCAGTACCTCCACGGCGAGTTCCAGTGGTACATGCCCGCAGTGCTGGCCAAGTTTGACCGGGCGCCCAAGCTCTTCGTCGGACTCTCCTTCATGCTTGCCACGATCGGTAACCAGGTCGCAGCGGGCACCTACCCTTTCTCCAACGACGTCACCGGCCTGTGGCCTAAGTACATCAATGTCCTGCGGGCTACGCTCTTCATCTGCGTCTTCTGCATCATCTCCACGCCCTGGAACATCATCCGCAACGCAGCCGGCCTCCTCGCCTTCCTGTCCGGCTACTCGTGCCTCATGGGTCCCCTCGCGGGAGTCATGGTGACGGACTACTACATCATCAAGAAGGGCAAGCTGAACGTGCACGAGATGTTCAAGGACGGGCCCACGGGCATCTACTGGTACACGCACGGCTTCAACCTCCGCGCCTACGCCGCCTTCTTCATCGGCGTCGGCCCCCTGATGCCGGGCTTCGCCAAGAGCATCGAACCGACGCTCAACGTGAGCGAGGCCTGGAAGCTGTACGCCTTCGCGTGGATCTACGGGTTCACGACGTCCTCGCTGTCGTACTTCGTCATCAACAAGTGGATCTCGCCGCAGACCACCAGCTTGGTCGACGAGGCCGTGCTGCCGCCCCAGAAGGGCGAGGAGGCTTCTACGCCTCCTAGCGGTGCTGATATTGATGGGGTGGCCGTTGACGGGAAGACCGGTGAGAAGGTGCAGACCAACGAGAAGGAGGGGAGCATGGTCTGAGAGAGAGTCTGAGAGCTCGAGGAGAAAGTGAAAATGGGGCGTCATGAGTTGGTGTTTCATCTCGTTATCTCTTTGATACCAATCGTTACTGCTTTGCGAAGAGGAGAAGGCAGAAAACCCGGGCTGTTGTTCGATGAGGTGGGTAAGTTGAGGACTAGGATGTGTAGAGAGCACCGGTCGTTACATTACAATTCATGCCTTAATTTTAACGTCTTTCGTGAATGTGCTTCGTTACTCTCCCAGTGTGAGCGATCGAGTACTCTCAGGGACCTTCCATACGCATTTCTCAGAGGCTGAGCGATACACGATTCTTCCACTCCAGCTCTTCTGGCACCTAGTGCCCCTCAAAGCCTAGTACGTAATTATGCTACAGACCGTATACAGGTATCATCCAGCAAGCGGGAGGCCACCTTTCCTCCCTCTCCCCTCTCCTCCCTTATCCGTCCAGCAGAGGCCGAAGGAAAAGAGTCCGAGACATCCCCCCGAGTGATGTGGGAAGAAACAACGGCGCCGAAAGTTGTTTTGTGGTTTGGCGGCGCCAAAAGCTGAAGACTGGTAGCTGAGAAACGCAGTGCAAAGATGCGAAAGATGAAGTGAGATGCGATGAGCAGGTTGGATAGAGTCGAGTCTGGGAACAAAAAGGTGCGATGACGGCCATTCTTATCTCTGCGAGGAAGCAGATGGTCGGATGTCGTTTGATCGTCTTGGTATCGACGTTACTCAGTTTCAGGGTCAGTATTTGCGAAGATTGTGTTGCCGTCCGCGTCCTCGATGCCTACAGGAACGGGATATCCGTTTGATGCCAGCAAGAGTTGACCGGTATCGTTAACCAGATTCGGGTAAAAACCAGATCCGGGTAAATATCTAAGAGCTCGCCCGTGAACTCTTGTCGTCCGGGTCCTGGGTTCGGCCAGTCGTGGGCGGCCTGATGTTGCGGGTGAGTGATTCAGTTTCGTGCGCGGCTTAATAAGACGGACACGATATCTGGGGCTGAATTCGCGAATCGATGAGATCCCAATAGAGAGAAGTCAGAAGGAATGAAGCAACACTAACAAGTAGAAACACTGCTTTGCTGCGGAGGTCAAGACCCCGAAGATACGTCACCTTCACCTAGGCGGAGGATGTTTGAGACTGAGCTCCTTCCATGATGCTTAAGTTCTTAAATGTAAGCCAAACAACTCGAATATCCAACAGGTAGGTTAACTGATCAGCGAGAGTCGGTCTCAAGCGGGGGGAGCTTCAAGCTGACGTCGTGCTCGAATGAAACGCCGTTCTGGGTGGCAATGGTGACCGTGGGTCCCAGTCGCCAACACCATCAAGAGTAAGTAATACTTGAGGTCGATAATTTACGAGACCGCGCGAAGGTCGTTTTGAGTGATGGATTTGGGTTTTGGGGTCAGCGGCCGTTGTTCAGCTTGGCGAACCTTAGCCCATTCAAGAGGGCTGCTGCTGGCGCGGGATGTGTGTTGGCTGGATGGGAGACTGGCAAGTGTCACTCGGAGGCCGGTGAACAGCAGGTGGTTCCTTACCAGGATATATACTGGAATCCATTCAGGAGCCCGGTTAGTTGTTAGGGGGTTCAGCAAGGGAGTCCCAAGCAAAGAATCATCCCTGGGAGCATGGTGTATTTTCGAGGCACGAGATCCGGGAATTATTTTTACCTTCTGTCAAGAATGGAGAACCTTATTGTGGCAATACGCTTCCACTATTCCACATGGCCTTCTATCAGCTTCTACTGTCTTCTATCGTCTT
>PYST01000282.1:0-53350 GCA_003049485.1 Ophioceras dolichostomum
GCCGAGTCGATGCACCGGCAGGCGCTGGAGCTGAAGAAGAAGGTGCTGGGCGACGAGCATCCCTCTATGGTGGCCAGCATGAACAACCTGGCAAATGTGCTTTCCCACCAAGGGAAGTACGCCGAGGCCGAGACGATGCACCGGCAGACGCTGGAGCTGAGGAAGAAGGTGCTAGGCGACGAGCATCCCGATACGGTGACCAGCATGAACAACCTAGCACTTGTATTTTCCCACCAGGAGAAGTACGCCGAGGCCGAGACGATGCACCGGCAGGCGCTGGAGCTGAGGAAGAAGGTGCTGGGCGACGAGCATCCCGATACGGTGACCAGNCACCAGGAGAAGTACGCCGAGGCCGAGACGATGCACCGGCAGGCGCTGGAGCTGAGGAAGAAGGTGCTGGGCGACGAGCATCCCGATACGGTGACCAGTATGAACAACCTGGCATTGATATATCGGAACCAGGGCCAGTGGAAGGAGGCCGAGTCGCTAGAGGTGCAGGTGATGAAGACGAAGAAAAGGGAGGAAGATAATCTCTATTTCACGTTGAGCTTGGGGAATCTTTTTCGAGAGGGACAGGAAGTATTTTTCGTTGAGGAAGAATATGACAACGAGTGAGAGGACTGTAGTGATGATTCTGATGTGGAAGATAAAGAGTAGCAAGAAGAGTTCTTTGATGCTTTGGACTCCTAGTCTCGGATGGCGATGGCGCGTCTCTTTGTTTTTTTTTCTCCTTTATTTTCTGTCTTCCTTTTTCTTTTTCCTTGCGTTCTTTGTTGTCAGCGAGGTTTTGATGCCAGCTCGGTTAAGTCATGACTCCATCTATATTCCCAGTCCGCGCACCATATATGGTTTTCTGCTGTGATGAGAGGTCTTTCTTTGAGAAATTATATGAGAACGACGATAACCGTATCGTGGAATTTTGGTAATAGGAATATTTGAATGCTGATAGATCCCCTTTTCGTAATTGATCTGATATTTGACCCTCCCTGAGTGCTAGCATGAAGCTCAAGGATAGGAGTTGTCCTGAGGGAGCCTCACCGAGGTGCGGACGCAAGGCGGACTCTTTTTTACCCCCTCCAGCCTTCAGCAGCTGCCTTAACTTTAACAAATTACATGCGACTCAAACAAATATGTTTCTCACCTGTCAATATTATTGCACTTCTTTCGCGGAGAGGTCGAGGGAAGGAGGCCGGGCTGACGTCTATCGGGTTGATGACTTGGTGCAAAGTGAAATCATCCAAAGAGGCGGTTCATCAGTATTAATATCGGAGCATTAGCGCAGTTGCAGCCTCTGAGTGGCACGGAATGATACCATTTTGAAAGCGGGTCGCAGATTGAACAAGAAGAATAGGGGAAAATCGTTGACGATGACTAGCACTTGGTCCCTGGGGATCATCAGTCGCTCCTCGCCTTCTGGGTGTCGGTTATAGACGAGACCATCCGCGAGGCGGAAGGGTGGCCGACACAATAAACCTTGAGAACGTCCTTGTTCTTGGAGCGACCGGCAGACATGTCCTCAATAATGCGTCAGCAGACGCCATCGTCCTTGTACCTCTGGCAGAAATCCTTACGCGTGGCATCGCTCATGCGAACCTCAGCAACGACCAGAGCAAACTCACCATGCTGCTGTTGGTGGTAGTTTTGGTATATTGAGGCTCCCATGAAGTGGGAGGAAGGAAACTAAAAACTATTCTAAGTGGGAGAGATCCCATGGTTTTGTAGACCTTAGGTCCGGTAGGACAAGGGGTGGGAACAGGAAAGGTAACTATCTGTCCTGGGAGAGGTGACTGAAAAGGGTACCACGTGATTAGGCACGTGATAACCGGTGGGGAAGCCACAGAATCCAACAACCCCCCTGCTGACCCATTTCAGTCACATTCTGACTGATACATAGCCAATGGCTTGGTCAGCGTATCAGCTACATTTTCAGAGGTATCCATCCTCTCCTTGTCCTCCGTAGCGCGATGTCAAAGAAAGTGATACCGAACATCTATATGCTTGGTTCGCTGGTGAAGCTCGGGATTCTTCGATAGTCGCAAAGCGGCGTTGTTGTCGGTCATCAGTCGAACAGCCTCAATGGACTTCGCAATGCCTAGATCGTTGAGAAACTGTCTCATCTAGACGGCCTCGCGCGCAGCCTCTGCAGCCGCGATGTACTCTGCATCTGTGGTGGACAGAGAATTGCTCTTCTGTCGCTGAGAGCACCAAGAAACAGGCGCTCCTCCCAACAAAAAGACCCAACCCGTTACTAATCATCGTATATCAAGACACATAGCGCAATCAGCGTCGACATAACCAACTAGATCCAGCTCCCTCATTCCGCTGGGCGATCGGCAGAACTCAAGCCCAAAATCCCGATGTGTGTTGAGGTATCCCCACATATGCCGCAGGGCATCCCAGTCGGTTTGATCAAGATTGGAAGTGAAGTGTGCCAGAAGGTTCGTGGCAAAAGAGATGTCTGGTCCGGTTTGGTTGCTCAGCCAAATCAAGGAACCGATCTCAGACGCGTACTGTGCTTGTTTCTTGGAATCGACTGTTCCCTTGCTGGCTTGTAGCTTGGTATCAGGCCGAAGTGGTGTTTTCGTCGTAGATAGATCCGTATACCCATATTTAGAAAGTCCTACACGCCCCGCCTCCAGGCTTCAGGTGCACCTGACGCGTTCTCAATTTGTCTCCACCGGCGTACGTCTTCCGCCCTCACTGTGGTAATTGGCCTGTGCGTTGTTCTTCTTTCATCGACATGATCACACCCTAGACGCGGACTGATGCTGTTGGCGTGGTCTATGCTTGGTTTTTGGACAGGTCCCTCGCACCCAAGAACGGAGGTAAAACCTGAGGACAGAGAAACAACCCTACTCAATTTACGTTTTGGCCTCTAGAGAATACGGTGTACCCTCCGTCTAACACATACAACCATGGATACGGGATTACGTCCGTTTTCCCCTACTCAAACCAGTGATCGCTGTGTAGTTTTGGGAGAACAGCCCTGTTTCACATTGCCCAATCAGCGGTCCACACGCCGCTCAACCTGCCGACCTCGCTCTCGCGTCCTGAACCCTAGCTCCTTCCGTTGGCAGCCTCCGTTTTTATATCACACACATCACTTGTGTTGGCTTCGCTTTCGCTTTGCCACTGGGGAAACGGTGATAGGAAAAGAGGCTGATCACGTAATATCTCAGCCACGGCACCCGGTAATCGCTCCCAACTGACTACCTCGGTAGGTAGCTACACCTAGGTACCTACATAGGGTCAGATGAGTAGGGAGGTGTGATGGGACCGAACCACCTCTGAGGTCGAGGGCATCATCAAAGGAAGAGAGAGGCTCGAAAGGGAATTTGTTCTGGTAGAGAAGGCCTCTCCGCCGCCGTTAAACAAAATTGCGATTGTTTTCCAGCCAACAGTTCCCGCACCAACATGCCTGGCGATATGCATATGCCAACTAACCGACCTAACGTGTTGTCTCTGATATGGAACTCCGCCTTTGATCGAATTTCGTCCTTCAACCGTGCTCGAAACTGTTCTGCATTTAAACCTAGCGCAACAGTGAACGCCGCTCAAAATATGTGGCATAGTACTACTCTCAAGGGGCTGCATCTATCACCGTGCAGAGAAGGAATACGGTAGGGCACATCGGTCAAGCAGAGGAGGACAAATGTCGATAAATAGTAAGAATGCGAAAGGTTGTGGACTGATTCTAAGCCTGAAAGGCGTCAAGATCCACGTAAACTACCAAACAAGCTATGGTCTCCCTGCCCGCTGTAGTATGTTCTCGACATGAGGATCTAAAGCCCGACCGCCGGAGACATGGCCTTAATAAAACAGCTCCTTTTGATTCAAGATTTCCATATGAATGAGGACCCTTCTACACCAAGGACACCTCGCACAAGTTAGCATTGAAGTACATGGTTGATCCACGAGTGGTCAGCGCGCTACTAGGACACATACAGCGCCTCGCACGGAAGCGGTGGCTGCGTCCTTCCCAGAACTTCGACAATATACGATATCTTCCAGAGGGACGGCCTAAGAAGGAAGTGTCCTTCGACGACGCGCGGTAAGTCTGGTCGAAAGCTCGCATAGCTGATGGGCCGCACACCGCGTTTGCCAATGGACACCAGGGGGACTCAAAGCTGGAGACTGTCGTTTTCGCAACTTCGAGAGCCATCGAATAAGGCAGTAAGGCCAGCGATGGCCCTGACGTCTATCCTCGGCCGGGACTTGTCTTTCACCTCGTGGACCAATTCCGGTCCGGCATCTCGCGGCTCTCAGACACAGCGTTGGCGCCATAGCTCGTGGCTTTTGCGTGAAGCATGTGATGTTACGCACGTAGGTGAATGTGTGTAATGAGGGCTCGATAATACCGGCTTGCTGGTAATCTGGAAGCATGTACTAGAGACATCATCATGCGTCTGGCCGGCATTGACTTGCCCAGCCCAGGCCTAGAAGAGCCCTGATCGGGGCTGCGTGACCTATTTGTCTATTCACTCAGTAAGAAGTGAAAACACGGCCTGCTCCGCCGGCTGGTTAGAGGACATTATGGCCCGAGCGGGTCATCTGCGGCCGAGAAGTAATACACCGACTTGGAGCCGACGCTCTCCGCAGGTAGCGCCGAATGAGAACTTCACCTTGAGCAAAGGACTGGGCTGGAGCGATACTCAAAAAAGGGGGAGAGCGCTGGTCTCCTTCACCAAATTCCACCGGGGACTCACCGGCGTAGATCCAGTTCATGCTTTTCATTTTTGGCAGTTAGGTGTTGGCGGCTGATGACTCTTGGGAGTCGCAGTCATGCGCTCGGTTAACAAAGGACTTCCTTCACTCATTCGGATACCTGCCATGCTATGACGTCCTGTGAGGGCATCTCTGTCTCCCCATGTGAGAACTCCACGTATATAAACTCGGCGATCCCCGTCTTTGCAGTCCTCTCCGAATTCCTCCACCAAACAGCTTGTCCTTCAGGCTCTTTCGAGAACACCATCGACTACACCCAAGAGTCCCCGGAATCATATTCCATCACAGCTCTGTTCAGACACAACCGTGAGCCTACACAACCAGCGAGGAACACAGCAACCATGTCGACGCAGAGATCCCTCACCTCAGTCGTCTGGGCTGTCAAGGAGGAGTTTGACGGCCGCATCCACACCCATAAATGCTACAACGACGCCCTCGACCACCACAGCGACCGCGTGAACGAGCTTAAAAAGCTACTCGCCATAGTCGAGGCAACCGAGACTCCCACCGATGACGCTACCCCGTTGGATCTCCAGTCTGAGCTCGGAATTCTCGAGACCATTTGAGGTCATCCGGACAAAAATTGACGGTCATCCAGCGGCAAAATTCCAGAGCCTCCCCGCGCAGTTCGCCGCCATCAAAGATCTCGAATGGGACATCACCGACAGCCTGCGGAGGAAACAACAGCTATCAGGGGAGGGCAAGCTGACTCTTGATGCGGGAACGGACTTCAAGAGTTAGGTCGAGGAGTGCGCCAGCTCTGGCCAAGCCCTGGGTCAGAAAGTGATGGAGAAGCTCAGGGGCTCCTCTGAGCTTTTCAGAGCCTGAAAAGGGACCTTGGCAGGACTCCAAGGATTTGGAGGAGAAGCCTATCTCCAGGAGCTCTGCAAAGACTACTCGTGGCAGTTCGCTCTGGCGAAGACGAGATCTCGGCCCGCGTCGACCGCACGCGTGGCGTCCTGGAGGTCTGTGCTTCGCCGGAACTGCCGACCATTGCCCAGCGGCCCCGGGACCTCGACCGGGTGGAGAGGGAGCTCTTCGACAAGATCGAGCCCCTACTCCCGCATCCGACCAAGGTGGGCGGGTTTCTGCGCCGGCTCTACTTGCCCACGTTACACACGGAAATCTCTGGAGACCTCCGCAATATCCTTTTTCAGTAGCTGATCGATAGCATCGCTGGGGATACGTTGAAGGGGTCTACGCGATGGGTGTAGAGCGACGAAGCAGGCGATCCTCCGTGGATGGTGTGGAGCTCTTGCGGTGCTACAGAGAGGACGGTAGGGATGGACTACTTTGCACAATGGGGAATTTGGGGGAGCGCGCTGCCTTCACATTAGATAGCAAATTTTCACTGCGCTGAGCCGCATTTAATCGTCGATATTTCGAGCTGCCACGAGCCTCCCACTGGCTCTGTGAGTCGGCCTGCTAGGTGCCAGATATTCATAAAGGATGGGCGGCATTGGACAACTCGTAGCTTCGTCTGCCGGGACCACTGCGGGTGGCACTCAGGGGTCACTCCTGAGATGCGCGCCTCGGCTATCCGCATCCTTCATCAGGAAGCCATGCATATTCTGCCTATTCCCATATGTCCCCTTCGGCAGGACTCTCTATCAATTTGAGATCTTGAGCCTCGGCCGACTTCAAAACAAAGACGGCGGTGGCTGCACAGGGCCAAAGAGACGCCACAATCCACCTGTCCTTTGTATTTCCTTTGTATTTCCTTTGTTTTTCTTTCACGTAAATGGTATTTTGTGAAATATGCTTTGGAAGCCCTAGCGAGAACAAAGGCAATGTTCCGGATCAACAATCTAGAGCGCCAAGTCCCTTCTCCTTGGAGATGTCAAGTCAGTATATAGTAGGTACGGTTCACTCATCACACCTCCATCCTGCCCTGCCCAAGTTCTTCCCACGATAATCCCCTGCCCGCCTGATAGCACACAAAACATCCCGTCCTACCTTGTCTTGCTGAAGCAACCTATAGCCGCCATGTCTTCCACCTCAGCCGATGACATCACCAAGGAGGACATCGTCCACAGGATCCAGGAGTTCCTCGACTCGATCCATAGCGATGACGATGTAGTGAACAAGGCGGAGGAGCTGCTCGACGAGGTTTTCAACATGGGTCCCGATGAGAGCTGTGTCATGGAATGTGTGCTCGACCTCGTCAAAGAGATCGAGAAGGTGATCGGTGAGTACTCAAGTGGGGGTCTTGATGATGGTGACACTTTGGATAATTTTGCCGTCCAGCCACCACTAAAAGGGAAGGACGCCGCCGGCAACAACACCAGCAGCGGCGGCGAGACCACCAAGGGGCAAGTGTCCAACAAGCTCGTCACCGAGTTCATCTCGCAAATGAAGCCCATGTTCGAGAAGCACCTCAGCGACCCTGCCATCCAGAAGCTCGACGCCGAGTGCGAGGCCCACAGCGAGGGGGAGAAGAGCGGCGACGGCGACAAGGCGTCTATGGTGAAGCTCTTTTCGTCGCTCCTCGAGTTCCGTGATAACGAGGTCTGTCCCTCTTTCTCCGGGGATATGATGGGCGATCTCATCGCTCAGGTCAACGGGGTTCTGCAGGAGCTTGCGAAGAGGGCGGGAGAGGGTTTGGACGTGCCGGACATGGACTGATGTGGGAAGCTCTCCACTTAGTGAAGGAAAATAACACTACGTTATTTAATGATCTCGTTCAAATTCATCGTCGTCCTAAGCCATGAGAAGTGACGATGTGACGGGCCCGAATTCCGCCCAGGCCCTGAGATGGCACTGTCACTCACAAACGTCATCATCAACTGACTATGTCGCGAACATACCTAAGTGGCATGCCTTGTAGTCGAGCGTAAGGGACTGTCGAGCGCTGTTGGGAGGCTTTTGTGTGACCACTTCACCTCTGGAAGGCTGCATAATGAAGAGACGGCCATCGTGGGGACCCACCTTGAAAGAACTCCGTCACATTCCTCAGTTCTCTTAGTTGCATCCTATTCACGAACCAACGGTCAAGCTCGTGACTGGGAGCTAAGGGAGACACGGGTCTACAAAATGACGCCCGCCTGCTCTTTGCTTCAGTGAAAACCTCACACTCAATTTGGCTCCAGCTTTCTCCCAACGTCTTCTCGCGAAAAAGCCAGTAACCTCAACAGCGCCCGTCATCAATTCTTTTTTCCGCCTCATGGCCTACTCCCTAAGTAGTAGGTACTCACCTAGCAACTGCCTATACATACGCAAGCCACTCGATCGATCGACAATGTCAGCCAGCGGGGACGACCAGCGGGTGTATAATCGTCATATCGAGATTCTTTTTCACAAATCATGGGACCTGTGAGCATCTCTCCGGCGGGAAAGAAAAGGAGTTAAAAAAATCTTAACGCTGGTAAAGGGACATCGTACTAAGCTACCTACCTTAACTATGGTTACCTCCTTGCTAGCGACACACTTCCCGAAAATGCAATCACGCAGCTATTTGGCAATCATGCGCACACCTACTGGTCGAAAGTGGGAAACGACATAGCTGAGCGCCGAATCAAGGTGCTTGTGGAATTCCGTTACAAGGCTGATCTAGACGCGGCGAAGGAGCGCTTTGAAGAGAAATCTCAAAGCGGTCATTGCACACTGGCCGCAGGGTAAGCTTCAATCGTCGTTCATACTTTACCTAGGTACTTAAGTACAGTTACCTACTAGGTACCTCTAAATCCCCTTTCTCATCATCGTCTATCAAATGCCTGGAACCCGCTGACAGCTTGTGTTTCGTTCGACCTGTCAACAACAGAGCCACCGTGAAGGTCAAGAGCCTTAGGGGCACGATAGAGGTTTTGTAGGTAGTCGAGTTGATGATAGGCCGTTCTTCAGACCGGCGAGCTAGGGACACGATAATTCTAGCGGCCCATTTTGAGGTGTGCATGGTGGGTGAGACTCGTGCGTTGAAAGAGTCCTTCCTCAGCAGCGTTACTCATCTCTCTGCTCACTTTCTTTGTGTCATCTCCGTTCACCAGACTCTTCTCATGAACCAACACCTCCAGTAAAATGTTGGTCTAGATAGTCGGCACTACATATAGGTAGCCGTTCTCCCAAGTTAATTTTTTTTCTCGCTTCTTTTGCTTCTTGTTCCTCCCATCGGCAAACTTTTGTATGCTCCCCCTGGTAGTCCACTCCTGTTGAAGCCACCATGTCCGACTCGCAAGGTAACCTAACGATAACGGGGGAATCATCATCCCAAAGTCACACCAACGACCAAGCAGGCGCATCATTGCATTCGACAGAATTCCGGAGACGCTTGAACTTGTTGGAGGGAATTGAAAGAGTCATTGCACACAAAATCGATGGCGCCGACTCCAACATCACCAAGGGGCTGCACCGGCTGGTCGAGCTGAGCAATGACGACAGGGTGGCTAATGTCGAGGCCATATTCAAACAGCACAAAGCGCTAGAAGCCCGCTTTCATCTATATGCGTGGCTGAAAGTCGCTCTGGCTATTGAGACATACATGGAAAATGAGAAGGCGACACTCGAATTGAACGGTAACCTCTGCTACTTCGAGCGCGCCAAGAAATGTCTTGATGGGAGGCGCGTGAGTTTCCTGCTCGAGCAGCTCCGGGAGGGCGCGCCAGAGGTCTACGAAGAGATACTCGTAGTCGAAGGTCTGCGGAAGGAACGACAACGAAGCGCGCGAGAGCCTCCGGCGGGCCCCGGTGGTGATGACGATTTCTGGATTGATGTCCGTTAGCTAGATCTGGCTTGACAAACCCCCATTTGGAAGATGTCCAATTACACGTATCAGGAAATTTCAACGCGTTTCTTTTGCTAATCGTGGCACATGTATCAACAGTGATTATGGTGACATGACGAACGGCGCAGGCTGCTGCTGCCCGTGCAGAACGGGCTGAAATCTCTCCCATGCAGGCGACTCCTCAAATTACAAAGTCTTCCAATCAATGCTTACCTCCCGCTCCCTATAGATCACAGTATAGGCACGCGTCCGCGTGCCAGACTCCCGCCAATCGTTCCGAAGATGTGATGATGTATCTCCAAGTAGCCCTAGGTCCGTCCGTCCAAGCCGCTTCCCGAACCCCTGAACGCCCCACACGATGCCTCCTCTCTGCCCAGTCCAGGACCGAGAGCCTGAAAGGATAGGGAAAAAATAGCTAGACCAACTAGCATCATGGCAGATACCCCCGAGGCATGAATTGCCATGCTATAAATAGGGGGAAGTAACGGCATAAGACACTAAGAAATAATACTAGACATTTGACGTGAATGAGTAGGATGGTATGTACCTAGAAAGGAGCTTGAGCCAAAAAGAGGCCAAACACGACGACGACCTCTTTCCCCCTGGCTCAGTAGATATCCCGTCACCTCCCCAAAGCATCAGGCCTCGCCTTCAACCCCGCCCCCTTCTCCTTCCCCGCCTCCTCATCATCATCATCCGGCGGCGGAGGTGTCAACGGACTAACAGGCCTCGGACTCGGGCTCGTCGGCGGCGTGACGTACGCGCCCGGCTCCGGACTCGCGACCACGTCCTCTTCCTCCAGCAAAGGAGAAGGCGGCTCCACGAGAACCTCCTCTTTCAGCACAGGCGTATGTGCTTGAATGGTGGAGGATGACGTCCGCACGGCGCCCACAGCAGCCAACGGACTGCCAACAATAGGCGACGCGACGCCACCGCTAATACGTCTCGACAACGCGCTGCTGGACCGCGACGCCGCCGCCGACGAGGCGAGGTGCGGCGCTGGGTGCAGCTGCTGCAGCTGCTCGAGGGAGGTCATGCTCGCGTCCCAGAGAGCGAAGTCGCGGGAGCTCCAGGAGGTGCGGCGCGGGCGGTTTGGTTGTTGTTGTGTCTGTATCTGTTGTTGCTGTTGTGCTGCTGCTGCTGATTGTTGCTGCATCTGCATCGACTGTTGAAGGCTGCTGGACGAGAGGCGCGAGGAGATGATGCTAGATGACCGCATCGGGCGCGTGAGGCTGCTGCCGAGGACGGAGCCGCCGCGCTGCTCGATGTCGGCGATGGTGTCTTCTGCGTCTTCGTAGTATGGGTGCTCGTCTTCGATCTTGGGATTGCGTCGCACTGAGGTCACGGAGAAGGTGCCGCGGCGGGTGGGGTTGGTGGTGGTGCTGGAGGCGTTTTTAGCCCCGAGTTTGGCGGCGGCGGCGGCGGTGACAGCGGTGGCGCTGGATCGGTCGTTGTGCTTCGGGTCGCCCCCGCCGTTGGTGGTGCCGCCTTCGGAGGATGTGGGCGAAGATTCGGACTCGGATGACAGCTTCTCGGGCTTCTTGCCCTCTGCCTTCGACATAAGCGGGAGAGGAATGTGACGCTGTCCCTGTCCAGCTCCGGCCCCAGCACCACCATTCGCCATCTCGGATGGGGCAGCGCCGTCGTCCGCCTTAGCCTGCATGCTCTCGAAGTAGTACGGCCTGACATAATCCAGCACCCTCGGCCGGAAGTCCGCGCGGTTCCTGCTCATCGACATCCACGTCGACAAGACACTGAGCACGACCAGCACCAATACGGCCGCGACGAGGAGGGCCTGGACGGCGATGATGACGATGCCCACGGTTGTGGTCGAGATGCGGTCGAGCTCCATCTCGGGCAAGAAGGCGATCGACAGGCCCGTGGTGACGATCTTGGCGATGCAGAGCAGCCACACCGCCAGCGCCGTGTTGCGCGCCCCCTCGAAGGGGTTCATGATCACGATCGCGACGAACGCGACCACCTCGTACCCGAACAGGCCGTACACCTGCGCGGGCGGGTTGCCGGAGCCCCCGCCCAGGAACGCGGCCCGCCCCAGCTGGTAGACGACGTAGCACGCGAAGAACCACCACCGGGTCCGGCGGTACCTGGCCGCGAGCCAGCCGTGCGTCTTGATGTAGGGGAGGTCCTTGTGGACCGGTGGCATCTCGGGCTCGCGGTCCGTGTGCCGCAGTCGGAAAAAGGGAACGGTCAGTATCGGAGTCGGTTGCGCGGAGGGTTCCTCCAGCCGCAGCTGTTTCGCCAGCGTGCTCGATCGGGTGGGTATAACACCGGGCACGACACCGCCGAACAGCCTCGCGCGCCGGAAGAGGACTGCATCCCGCTCGACCACGAGCTTCCCGGCTCGGAGGCGGGCGCGGACCGCGTAGCCCGCGGCGCCGCAGAGTCCGATCACCAGGCAGGAGAACACCGCGGCGGCGAGGGCCACGGGGCCGGCGGGGGCGCCGGCGAGCGAGAACTGGAAGATCGCGAGGGTCGAGAGCATGCACAGCGCGGTGAGGAGCGCTCGGAGGACGGCGTGGGCCGTGTATCCCAGGTAGTGGCTCCTGAAGAACTCCAGAGTGTCGTTCTTCATCAATTGCAAGTTTACGAGGCCCTCGAGAAACAGCTTCAGGGCGGGGACGAACAGCGCGGTTGCGCCGAGCACCATCGAGAACCAGACCAGTCCGATCGTGAAGGCGTTCGCGGCGGGTATCTGGGCGGCCGCGAGCGTCGCTGGGAAGCCGATTCGGGTGCCTGGGAGGGGGATGCCCGGGCCGATGGGGTCGCCCGCCCAGGTGTAGTCGAAGGGGTTGCTCTCGTTGAACGGCTGCCTCTTCGCGATCTCTGCCACCGCTGCGACCACCCTGCGCGCGAGCAGCGAGCGGGCCCCGCCATAGGCCTGAGCCGCAGAGCTCCTCCCCTCAGCGCCAGCCCTGCTAAAGTTGCCACTCGCGTCCGCGAACGAGTCAACAGAGCCCACCAGCCCAGGGACGTAGATCATGCCCGCGGCCCACGCGAAATTGCTCCACCACGCAACCAGCACGCCTGGCCAGTCGACCGCCAAGGAGCCCGCGAAGAACACGGCCTGGTACGTCTCGAACACGAGCAGCACGGGCAGCGAGTGCGCGTAGTGCATGCGCATGTGCGGAACACTAACCCCGTACGCGGCGGCCAGGAACGACGCGGCCACGGCTAGGCTCGCGAAGACTCCCAGCAGGGGGCCGACGACGTCAGGGTGCGACACGGTCATGCCGTTGGTTAGGCGCGCCTGGAAGCAGCCGACCTCGCGGCGCGTCGAGTTGAGGAAGACCTGCAGGCGCGCGAAGCCCTCCAGGTCGGGCATCGTGAAGGCCGTGCGGGGGAACCGGTCGATCTGCGGGGGGGACACGCCGAAGGCGGCCCAGGCGCGGAAGGGCACCGGGCGGCCGGTGGCGCCGGTGGCGACGAGTGGGCAGAGGCTGGGGATCCTGTTGGCGCCGCTGGTGCAGGGGTCGATTGTTTGGTTGTAGCGCGTTGCGCCGTCTTTGGGATGGAGGGGGGTGATGGTGTTAGGGAGCCTAGCTTGGTCTGAGAGAGTGATGACGAACCGGATGGATGGATGGATGGATGGGGAGAGAACACAAAGGTATTGGGAGTCGATGCTAGGTGGGAAGGTTAGGTAGGTAGGTACACTTACAAGCATCAAGAGTGAGCAGTACTGTGTGTACACGAACCAAAGCCAGAGTTAGCAAGGCAAGCCTCAGCGACGAGTGAGTTCGGGTGGCTTGGTAGTACGGCACGGAGGGGTAGGTATGTATGAAGCTTCATGGGTCACAACCCCCCCTGCCAGCCAAGATCAAGACATACATAATATGTTCTCATTAAGTGCGATGTTAGAAGTCCCGTGGAGGTGGAACAAGACCGTGTCATTGTCGGTGTACAGCGCGGCGTCGAACCTCGAGACGTCGAACACGCTGCTGCCGACCTCCAGACAGTCGCCGAACTCGCGTGAGTACAGCGCAGGGTACCGGTCGACAGCCAGCTGCTGGCCCTCGGTGCCCGAGACGTACTCGGTATTCCTGGCTGCCGCCACGCGTGCCGAGAGTGAGAGAAACACCGCGAGCAGCGTGCCGGTTCCCCGGGAGTGCGGCGCCATTGTTGTGTGACTGACAGATTTGTGAGTGAGTGAGACTAGGGGGAACACAAAGCACGGCGAGGCGTCCGACCCAGGGCTTCGGAGCCCGGTCGGGTCGTACGCGGCGGCGGCGGAGGGCGTGCGCGCAGGAGGTGATGGTGCTGGTTGGTTCCAGACAGAATTGCTATAACCTCTGCGCGACGTTGGCTGTCTCTGGCGATGATGCGATAAGGGAAGTCGATCGGTGGTGGACGAAACGAGCGTTCGAAGAAGACATTAAGAGCTTCCTTCCTGCTCACAGAGAGCTGTTTCGCGATATCGCCCAGCTCTGTTGTTCGGAGCTAGGTAAGCTGTTGGGCTTCCGACGACCCGGTCCGGACCCCTTCCTCCCACTTATTAGGTTTTAAGATTCAAGAAATGGTTGTTGGTTCTTCCTGCCTGCCCCCTAGTAACAATAGAGAATGCTCTGGTGACTCGAAAAGTGTAAGGCAGGGGGAAAAAAGATTTAAAAATAAAAGGCTCATGAAAACCATTCGAAAGAATGAGGGCGAAAAGCGGCGGGCACACACACGCGTCCGGTGCTGTTATTGTGAGGTTACTTCGGGCTCGGCTCTTGCTTGTTGCGCTGCCGCCCCGTCGTCGCATAGATACGAGTTCGACAACGTACTGACAGAGCGATCGGATTTTGTTTGCCCTGATATGACTGATGAATGCTAACCACACACACCCCAGTTGATACAGAAGAAAGATGTTCTAGTCAGGCACAGACCGATTCCTTCGTGGGGGGCCAAAAAAAAAGTCGAAGATGAAAAAGAGGATGCACAGCAATACTATGTAAATGTCTCAGGATTCCCCGGGTTTTGACATGCAACGGCGGCCAGAGACAGGCAAAAGCGGTCGGGCCCTCATTCACTTATTCTGTTACTCCTCCATCCAAGTGGAGGGAGGAAAGCAGAACATCAGACGATGTGAGTGCGGGATATAACCCACGAGCCAACTTGCATGCAGAAACAGCAAAGCAAAAAGAAGCAGCAAAGCGGGAGTGACGCGACCTATTGCTAAAGTCCGTATCCCGCTTCTCGTGTAGTGTGTGGGTGGGGATAGATGGGATGGATTTCTCTGGGCGGGCGGCTCGTTCTTTTTCTTGGCCAGCAGGATGGATGGATGGATGGATGGATGGATGGATGGACATACTAGGCAGGGCATTCTTGCTTGCTTTCTTGCTTGTTTGCTGCCTGACTTATTTGCCTTTGGTGACAGACGGGGATGGTAGGTAGCAAGCAACCACAAGATAGCAAAGCACCACAGCCACCGCACGCCGTGAGCGGCGTTCACCAGCGATGGATGGTTCCTCACCCTTTGCGGGAAAAATAGAAAAAATCAACAAGACGGAAGGAAGACGAGACGAACTTGCTTGCAATGGATGTGGCAGGGCTGACAAGTGGATTGACATTTGGAGGAGGGATAGGGAGGAAACAGAAGGAGAATTGAGGCTCGAGAATTGAAGCCTATACCAACCAGGTATTCCGTGATGAGGTTACTGCAATTCTCATAAACCTCATCCAGGTAGGCCGAACGAACGGTCGGTCGGTTGGGGCGGTCGGTCCCATCTCGTTCCTGCAGATCGCGCATGCATCGTCCCAGGTTGCGGATGCCAACGCCACACATTCATAGATGCGAAAGTTCCCCCATCTTGGGTCGGGTCGTGGCCGGTCATCTCTTAGCCGGCTGGCCACGCACGGCTGGTCGCACTAGTCGAGCTGTCATTCTTAAACCCGCTTACCCGCTCGCCTGCCTCTCTGCATCGTCGGACAGATTGACAGACTGACAGACAGATGGACCCCAACCGTTGATTGCTCCCCTCCTGTACGGGTTTTTTGTTCCTATTCCTGAACCACAGTGCTCACTGTCTGTGGCTGGGCCAATACCTACCAGTAATGGGGGCCGCCGTCGGCTTGCTGCTCTTGGAAGGTACCGGCCAGGTGGCATTGCATTGGTGGTGGTGGCATGGCAAGGCATTCAGCCAACGAACGAGCAGGCGGGTGGATGAATTGAGCAAAACAACCCTGACGGACCGAGCTTGCCGAACGTCAACGTTGGCTGATAAGACAACAGAGACAGAGTGCATGCCTCATCTTGCCTTATCTTATCCATCCATCCATCCCCGTAACTTGTGTGGTTTCAGCACGTGGCTTGCCAGCCCTGTGTCACACAGCCTCAGCTGGCGGCTCTGTCCGTCCAAGGGACATCAATTCATCAAGGCAGGCTCCGGTCAGTGTGTGGAGAAGGCGGATGTCATTCCTTTCCTTTTTTTTTCTTGGTGATCAGTCCCTAGGTTAGGTTCCTGATAGTTGTACTTGGTAGGTAGTTTGCGTCCGTTTCGTTTCGTTCGGCGGAGCCGCAGCTGTCCGGCTCAACGCCACCCGTTCGGATCCGGGGTTTTGGTCTGGTTCTAGAAACAAGGTCGTACTGCTTTAGTCAGTGCAGCAAGCTTGGGGAGAGAGAGGCATTTGGTCACGTCCGCGGCGCGGTCGTTGTGTTCCCGAGCTCTTAGCGTTGAAACATGACGCCACAGGTGCCAGATCCGAGAGCTTAAGGTGCCTTGAGGTCCCGCCTTCCGATCTCTGCCTACATAGGTACTTAACTAGGTAGGTACCCTTACCTTCCCTACCGCAACAGCTATCTGCACGTTCGGCGGCATGAGTGAAGCTAAGATGCGAGGGGAGAAAGCTTGAGGAGCTCTGTATTGGGACTAAGCTGTTAGCGGTGTCAGGTACCCACTTGCCTCTGATGCTGAAGAAGGTAGCTCGTAGATACGGACTGTTTCGCCGCGGTTGTGCGTTTCCCGTCTCCACCCGGGAACAGCTGTGATTCCATCCCTCCCATAGACTGCGAGATGTTGCAAGTGGAGGTCGGGTTCTTAGATGGTCGGTTGGGTTGGATTGTTGTATGGACGTTCCCTGATGAGTCCCACTATCCTCCGCCCTTGAGCATTGGGTCCAGTGCACATCATGATGCTATGTCGTGTTTGTTAGCTCGGTGAAGGAGTTCGGGGTCGGGACGTACTTGAGAGGGCATGTAGGTAGGTCGTAGCAGGTGCAGGTTGTTTCATTGTAAGTGATGCTAGGACATGCGAGCTCTGATGAGAAAGGGGGTGGCTCATTGTTCCCTACATGTGGTGCCAGGCCTTCAATCACCCCCCTTTTTTGGTCGCGGCGCGCGTCATGTCAGGCGGAAATCGGAACCAACATCACAACAAGGCGCGTAGCAATGTTGACACTCTCTGCTTGTCCTTTTCCGTTCCTTGTATTACGTACCTGGCGCTCATATTCCATTTCTACCACTCGTTCAAACAGATAATAAATCGGAAGAAAATAGCTCGAACCCAGAATGAGAATAGAATGACAAAAAGAGGCGCCAGTGGCATCGCCCACGCCGATTCTGTGCCCATCAGGAGCGGGAGACAAATGGCCAACTCCTTATCCAGTTCTGCTGCCAGTCCAATCTAGGCCATCGTATTCCTCTTAGGTCGAGTAGTGCCGACCGTAGTGAGGAGACGGGGAAGTGAGCTAGGTGCATGAAAAGTCTCGAGGGTAGTAGTAAGACTTAAATGGTTGTGAAAGACACCGAAGGGGAAAAGAAAGGTAGTATCTCATCGCATCGTCATCCTGGCTATGCTGCTAAGAAGAAAAAATATGGACATGGGAATCTCAAGAACAAAAGAAACAAGACATGGCTTGAACGTAAATGTACAATCCGAGTACACAAAAATTGTGTTGTTGGGATGCCAAGATCACATGGATCACGAGCGACAAGAACCGCTGATCTAAAGGATTCTCTGGGTATCTGAGGGGCTTCGGCGAGCAGGCGTTGGTTGACGGGTTGGCGGCGGCGAATAGGATATAGATGAGCCCTCGAACCATAGGGCTGGCATAGAGCGGGACAGGAATTTGTCCCGGCCTCGTGAAATCGAACTGTTGGTAGATCTGACGTGTAGGTCCCGACCAGTCGATATATGGGCTAACCCTCTGCGTAGCTCCAGGTGCTCGGTATGACGATGTTGGCGCATACGGTAGGGTTGGTGTTGGTAGACGACAAGATCTTTCTTCGCCCTTCTCTATAAGATCAGCTGCTTAAGATTGCGCTGGATGATCATGTCCTGAACGGAGCCCATCGTGATCTTGAGCAGGTTGGTATCGGTGGCGTTGGTGAAGTGCCCGTAGATCTCCTTCTCCGGGTTGCGGTTCAGCGCCCGGAACTTGTCCATGAAGTACTTGCTGGCCTGTTTCCAGTCGTTTGCGGGGCCGTGGTAGTCTGTGAAGCCGTGGTCCGAGATCGGGCTGTGCCTGATCTTCTCCTTGAAGAGGTCCATTTTGTTGAGGAAGAGGATGAGCGCGGACTTGGTGAACCAGTGGGAGTTTGCGATCGACTCCCAAAGCATCAGCGCCTCGTTCATTTGGTTCTACGTAGGAATCACTAGGTCAGTCACAGTCACAGTCACTCATCAGTCATACAGAGATGAGAAGAGGGGCTTAGGGGCTTGACTGCTCCAGGCCCTGCCCCAAAGGCCAGCCGGTAGGTTGGATCGGGGAATAATCTTACTCCGTCCTTGTCTTCGACAAGACATTGGTCGTAACCAGAGATGGCCACGAGGAACAGCAGACAGGTGACGTTCTCGAAGCAGTGAATCCACTTCTTCCGCTCTGATCGTTGGCCACCAACATCGAACATGCGGTATGTGAGCTGTCCCAGGTCGAAGATGGTCTCGGTGATGCCGGTTGTCCTTAGGCGAGAGCGCAGCAGGTCTTGGTCTGTTGGGAGATAACCCCTGTCCCAGATGCGGTCCAAATCATCGCAGAAGCTGCAGGGAGTTTCCCGGTTAGCAACGAAAAGTAGGGGGCTAATATAGGTGGCACAAGGAAGCTCAAGGCCCAGCTCGAACCCTAGGTACCGCAGCTGTATGTGAGCAGGCTCGTGGTTTGGGTGATGCTGTTGCTAGCCGAGGCGAACTTACTAGTCGAGATTGTCGTGCAACGCGAACTCATTGCCCTTGGTGATAGCCCTTTTGACGCCATCGTCTACCCAAAGCGACTTGATTGGTTCCAAGTACTCCGGCGGCATCGGATCTTGCGCGCTGATTTCGAAGTCCTCCATGATGAGCGCCATATTCTTCTGTAAGTGCCCGAACAGGTTAGTGACGTTGAAGATTGATTGGTGCGGCAAAGATGCTGCGCGGCGCCGCCGCCCCGTATTCGCAAAGCCAGCTGAGATCGTGGCCCCTCCCCCCGCAACGGGCAAGATCGCCAAGAGAAAAAACGTCCAGCAGAAAATTGCCCGGTGCGCAATCGTCAATCCTGCTCCGCAGCGCCAAAGTCGTGTCAAGAGAATATAGACTTGCCTCGTTCTCCTTGTTCACAAACTCGATTCCCAGCTCTTGCATGGCGTCGAAGATCAGCCTGAACGAATGTACGATGTTGTTGAAGACAACGGGTTTCCATTCCAGCTTCTCGTTCTTGCTGAAACCTTGGGCGTAGATAAGCTTCATCTGCTTCAGGACGGTCGATTTTCCAGATTCGCCAGCACCTAGGATCAAGGGAAAACGTCAGTTAGCAGGTTGAAGCAATCAGGGAGCGTTGGCGCCAGGTCTCTGGGCGATAAATGGGAGCCATTGATAAAAGCCTGAAGGGGCCTCAAAAAACCGTACCTAGCAGGAGCAGCTTCACCTCCTTAGACATTCGCTTCTCATCCGCGCGAATGATCTTGTCCAACTCCCTACTGCGAGAGGCCCCCGCCTCATCAGTCTGACCACGACGTCCGAAGCACATCGTGAACGGCTTGTTGTCGCTGCGCTCGAGATAGAGATCGACGTCGAAGTGAGGATACCGGACGAGGTGGAGGAGGAGGAAGACTCCAAGGAGTCGGAAGGACGACGCGAGGCGGAGATCGGGTGCTTGCAGCGACTCCTTTTTTTAGGGGCGGGGAAATAGGACGGATAGAGTGGCGGGCGGCTCGCTTCTGGGTAGAAGGGGTTCGAAGGCGGCGCGGGAGACCGGAGCAGATGGTGGAAATCGGCCTTTGGTTGTGTGGGTGGGATTCGAAGCTCGCGAGCGGCGTTGGATAGTGGTGGGTGGGGATTAGCTGAGCGAGTGTAGCTGCAAGCTGCGAGCTGACGGCCTGTCTTGTCTCCCTTCGTCAAAGAAGATTATCGGGGGCAAAAGCGGCCTGGAGAACGCTGACCAGCCAATGTTCGGCAGATGTTGGCTGTGCACTGTGTGGCAGCTGTGTGTGGCAGACACGGGACCGAGGGGAGATGACGGACGGCCAGAGGCGAGCGGCGAAGAGGCGAGCGGCGGCAACGAGAGATATCAAATCCAGCTGCTGTGTCGCCTTGGTTCGGTTGTAGGCTTTAACGCAAGGGAGATCATACAGATCATACACACTGCCACTGCGGGAGCAGAAGATGGAGACGGTGTGGGGAGCAAGGGAGAAGCGATGCCCGCATGCGAAGTAAGGGAGGTACTGCAAGGTGAAGCGTCGAGCGACACCTGCTGCCGCGAGGGAGAAAGAGAGAAAATAGGTGTCAAGAAAGAACAAACCAAAACAAAGCCAAGAAGGTTTCGGATCCAAAGAGGCGCGGCGATTGGCGATATTAAAAGAGAGGAGAGGAGAGGAGCTACCTTAGGTCAGGTAGGTGGGTAGGAGAAGAAGGTGGAAGTGGAAACGGCCTGGTCGATGGGAAATCGGGGATAGCCGTCGGAGAGTGGCACTGGGAGTCTGCGACTTCCTGGAGGTATCCAGCACCTGGAGGTCCACCAGCTTCAGAATGACCGACCAGAAACACGACATGGAGCCGGCAGGCCAGCAGTCGCAAGGGGGGAGTTTCCCTCTACCCCACCCACAACTTACTGAGACTACCACTGGAATGTTGGGGGGTTGCCACTGTTGCCGGGTTTGAGGGGACCCTAAATTGCCCTCTGGTCGGAATAACGTGGTGCATATGTGCGGTGCTATGCTTCTCCCAAACCACCCGGCACGTGGGTGACGCCATCAAGTTCCAGCTTTCAAAATTGGTGTCTCTACGTCTATGCGACTTCCATTGGAAACCTGCTGTCTTTCGGCGTGTCGGCCTGTGGCCCTGTATCCATGTCTGGTTCTTCTGGTTCTTCTATCAATTGATCTCCGTTGCATCGCATTAGTCTAAAAAATCGCACGTTCCAAGGCTCTGTGCCCCAATTTGCGTGTACCACTCGTATCGGATGCGCGTGCATTTTATGTACGGTCCATTCCTGCCTGCTGTAAAACGTCCCGCTTCCCTTTTGGCTGAAGTTGTGCGAATCGCATACAGACACACAATGGCAACATTGCAAAGAGTGCACTGCATAGCAGCAGCAACGGGCAGGCAGGCAGGCGACGTGCCTATCCTATGGAGGAATTCTGTCCCATCAGCCCGACAGTTCACGCCATCACTCAACATCACACAGAAAGATGGGTGACACGTGAAATATACTTTCTGTTCTCTACCAAGGTAGGTAAGGCCGGGTGATCGTTTCTTGAAGCAGACAAGCAGACGAGATAAAGCTCCAGAGAAGAATCCCCCCCCGCGCACCTTTGCCAGACAGACCGTGGCCCCCAAAAAAAGGTGAGCTTGACGGCTAGTCTGGATGCGGTTCGGTGCCTCAGACTATTCCATAGCGGCATCGCTGCCGTGTCGACAAACTTTCTGGAGCAGTAGCGGCCCTCCCGCAACTCAACTTCCTGCCATTGCAAGCTGCATGTTTGATGTTTCTTCCCGAGAATACCTACCTCTATAGACACGTCTCCCAGCTTCTTTCCGCCTCTTCTTCGTCTCTGCTGCTCGTGACCCAGATATGCACTGCACAAATATGAGAGGAACACAAGGGCACAAAGAAAAAAAAGAGAAATTCTTAGCCGACGAAGGAATCGGATCCTGATGAGAGAGGGGAAAAGGGGGTAGCAAGCCAGCAGCCAACCACGGCGGGTTTTCTTCCTCCCGCGATCGCGGCGATGTGACCCTAACTTCGCCCAGCAAAGTCCCAGGCATGGCCCCGCTTTCTCACTTTAGCGGACGGTTAGCAGCCGTCTGACTGGCTGGCAGTTCATGATCGACCTGCCACCATCATCGCAACAGGCTTAGGCAGCTGCCTCTCAGCGGGGAACCCTCTCTCTTTCCCACGTGGGTGTGGGGGGTTAGGTGAGAGCTCCATCTCCGTGGGCGACAAAAAAAGAAGGAGCGAGAGAACGGAAGGAAGAAATATTCGGGGGATGCCCGGTTTCAAGAAGAACTCCATTTGAACGATGTAAAGCGGAGAGAAAGTGTAAGAAGCCGGGCGAGGCGGGCTCGTTTCCCCTCCTCCTGCGGACATGCATGGATGCAAGGAAGTTTTTTGTGCCACGAGTTTTTTATCAACGGGGATGGGGTCCGGTGGTGGAAGGATCACGACCGCTGAGAGAAGGATGGGCCGATTCTCCTGTTCCCCTTTTCAACCGCACGACTTTCTGGGGCAAGCCTTGACTTGAGAGACATTGGAGATAGCCAGCCAGCAAAGGGACCCACGAAGGCTATCCTCGAACTAGACATTCCTGCGGCGATCAACGGAGACGTTGAGGAGGTTGTTTTCGTGCATTCTCTTTCTACAGTACCTCTCTCCCTCCTCCCACTGCCTGACGAGACAACCTTGTCAGCTTGCCCTCGAATTACATACAGCCAACATAAGAACCAAGGGAGCACAGTAATTAAGCACGACCGGTCACGCAGTGAAAGAATTTGAATTATTATTATTGCCATCGGTCCCGAGCAGTCAATGCAAGATGGCCCGTCCCTGGATCGCTCGAGCACCGGGACCTGCCGGACAGACAGCCGAGTTCAGCTTCTTGTTCGTTCCTGGCCCGTATATTTGGGTTATTTTGTACCTGGCGGCACTGCCCCGACAAGCCGGAGAAGTCCAAGCGTGGCCTGCACGCGATCCTGGTTCTCCACTCACACACACCAATTCTTCTCATCAGACCCGATTCCGAGATGAACATGGAGGCGTGGAAGTGCTTTCTTGGAGGCCTATTCGTTACCTACGGAGTGAGCCGCCTCGTTGAGTCCCATCCATACCTCCAGCGGCATATACCATCCACACACATCATCCCCCCTTCGCGACTAGACTGCTCGGGAGAGGGGAAGGGACTTCTACTATGTCGATAAGGATTAGAGAATCTTACATATTAAATAGAGGAGGGGCTGATGAATGGCTGGGACGGGACCGATGTGATAATCGAGATGACTGGAGAGACGGCATCAGTAATATTCTGCACCAAATAATAACTCGAAATTCATCAGGATCCGCGTGGCGGCAACGCTGCAACGCAGCTATGCAGCAACGCAGCAACCACACAACTTCCAGGCTGACCCGCCCACCGAGAAGTCACCCTTTTTTCCTTTACCCCGTTCTCCTCAACTTTTTTTGAGAGCTCCGCATTCAGTCACTCGCTGTACGGGCTGCTCTGGACCGAAATCGAAGAGGGCCCCGATCTGCCAAAAATAAAATTGCCGTTGCCCACCGCTCAACCATCTTGAGTCCTGAATCTCAGCCAGGGGGGCGAGCTAGTGAGGATGGGGGAGGGATCGACACGACACGCGCGACCAACCTACGCCGCAAGGCCGCAAATCCTTACCATAGATGACCCTTCCAGGGTATCTGGAACAGCACCATGGCACCGCGGGAAATCGCGGGAGAACATCTGGAAGGTGAAAACTTCTTCGAATATGTGCCTCAAGTCAACCCAGCATAGAATCCCAGCCAGCAGTCTCGGTGGCTCTACGGCTTTACAAATACTACCCCTACAGGCTATTTGGGGTTCGATACGATATGATTTGATGTGAATGCGGGATCCTGATCCTCCTGAGGTTCGAGCAAACATTAGACGCCGATGGCGGCTGCTGGGCCGCTAAGCTTCGGAGTTTGCCAGCCAACCGCCAAGCTAGCGCCCGGGCACAGAGGTGGCACCCTCCTGTGCCGGACAGAAGAAGCCAATGGCAACATGATGAAATACTAGGTATGCTACCATATACTTCGTACCATACTTCACAATATGCTGAATGCAAATCCACAAAACTCTCCGATGTTGGGGAGGTCCCGGCCGTAGCGGCTCCACAAGATCGGACTTGCTCCGGGATCGTACATGTACTTCCACGCAAAAAAATCGCTCACGGCGGGGCGGGTTCGTGCAGTGACACAACGGCAGCCGGCGGTCGTCACGCAACGACTGCCAGCGGACCGTTGCAGGGAGCAAGCAACCACCAGGCAGCGAATGCCGTCCTAACCAGCAAGCCGATACTAGCCAAGTGGTGGAGAAACAAATTGAAATGCCCACATATATCCGGGAAAATTTTTTCGGTGAACGCCACCACCGCCAATATGTAGCTCAAGCTAGAAAATTCAGAGTGACACTAGCCCACTGAAGAAGCAAACTCTAAAACTTCTCTGTCTTTCGGAGAAACGAGAGCAGAGCCCATACAAGCAAGTGAGGTCCCCGACACCTTCTGGAACGGCGAAAAAAAAGAGCACGACAAGTTTCAGATTCGCCAAATCAAATTAGGTGTACTTACTTACGCGACTACCAAAACTTCCTCTCGATCGACTACGAAGAACGAAGAAACAATTATCCAAGATGTCCGGCGAGATCACCCACGCGACCATCAAAGGTGGGTTGCCATCTTATTCTCTGTGCGCCTGCGTCGGTTTGGCGCCCGCCCACCTTCAACCCCTCTCCCCTCCTCACCTCAAGTCCCCCTGTCATCCAGCAAATTTGATTCCCTCTAGTCAGGCCGGTCCGTGGGTGCGGCGAGAATTTCTCCGCTGCCCCGGAACCCGCTCTCCGGGACACGCGTGCCGGTGGGATAGGATTTGTTTGTTGGGACGAAATCTCTTACCAGACTCCTCCCCTTGCCGGCTAGTCGTCGATCCGCAGGTCTTCATCTGTGGTTACGCCGTTGGGCGGGGGTTTGAGTTTTGGATGAGCTAGACATGCCCCCTTGTCTCGTCTTGGTGGTCGGGGAGCAAATTGGTGTGGGGCCGGTCCAACGGCCCAACTACCGTCCATGGTCTCCGCGTTCCGGGCCGCCGTGGGGACGGTTTCTCTGTTCTCAACTGCCGGGAGCCGTTGTGGCGCGACTTTCTTGCGGGACCGACGGCAGTGGCGGTCGTGGTCACCTCATTACTCTCGGCCACCGCCGGTGTTGCTTGGCGTGGATCAATTTACAAGGAATGTGCATGGGCTAACCACGGGTAACAACAACTCACCAATTACAGATGGATGGTTCCGCGAGATTTCCAATATGTGGCCTGGTAAGTTCCCCTTCCCCCCTTCCCCTATCCAGCTCTACTCCCAGATGAGTTCCTCGCAAGTGGAAATGCGAGGTCTCAGTTACTGATGATACCCTGAAACTACCTAGGCCAAGCCATGACCCTCAAGGTCAAGAAGGTGTTGCACCATGAGAAGAGCAAGTACCAGGACGTGCTCATCTTCGAGTCCACCGACTACGGTACTGTGCTGGTGCTGGACAATGTCATCCAGTGCACCGAGCGAGACGAGTTCTCGTACCAGGAGATGATCACCCACCTGGCTATGAACTCGCACCCCAACCCCAAGAAGGTCCTCGTTATCGGTGGCGGCGACGGCGGTGTCCTGCGTGAGGTTGTCAAGCACGACTGCGTCGAGGAGGCCACCCTCTGCGATATCGACGAGGCAAGTACCTGGACTATGATATCTTCCCACTACTACTCATGCCATGACTCCCCCCTGCCTTGGTCCTAACCCCTTCTCTCTCACACTCTTCTAGGCCGTCATTCGCCTGTCCAAGCAGTACCTCCCCGGCATGGCCGCCGGCTTCGACCACCCCAAGGTCAAGGTCCACGTCGGCGACGGTTTCAAGTTCCTTGACGACTACAAGAACACCTTCGACGTCATCATCACCGACTCCTCCGATCCCGAGGGCCCCGCCGAGAGCCTGTTCCAGACGCCCTACTTCCAGCTTCTCTTTGACGCCCTCCGTGAGGGTGGCGTCATCACCACTCAAGGTTGTATGTTGTATCCCCTCCCCATCAAGATAGTCCGATGCTTTTTTCATGCTGGCTTGTTGAGTGGTTGGTGCGGGCGAGACAAGAAGAGAGAAAGATTAGAGGAGAGGAGACGAGAGCACGCCCGCCCACCCGCGGAGGAAGGCCTCAGAGGAGAGATTGTTCGTTCTCCTCGTTCTCCTTCCTCCGGAAGAGAGCGAAGACGCCAGCGAGAAGACGACAATACCGACCTAGCGCTATCCCTGTGCATGGCGCCTGACTTAAACATAAATATTCGACAGGGCCACCCATCTTCCCACCCGAGATATAAATATTCCTCCTTCTACCCGACCATGATGCATACAGCAAGGCCGGCCTGAGGCCACTAGTATTATTACTTCCTTCTTTGTCTCGCCGGCCGACGACCCCCCGGTCTAAAGCCGTGCCGCGGACGCCTTTGCCTACACATCACCCCCCTCAACATCACCCCCCTCAAACATCACACACCTTGCCTGCCCCCTTCTTCTTCCCTTCCGCCTCGCCCACTTCCCCATTCACCCACTCACCCCCTCACCCCCTCACCCCCTCACCGGTCGATCAGAAGAAAGACAGAACCAGCCAAAACTTTTACTGACCACCGCACACGCCCGACGCACCGCCCATCATGCAAACAGCCGAGAACCAATGGCTCCACCTGCCGCTGATCACCAAGCTCAAGAAGGACTGCAAGTCCATCTTCCCCGTCGCCGAGTACGCCTACACCACGATCCCGACCTACCCCTCAGGCCAGATCGGCTTCATGGTCTGCTCCAAGGACCCCAACGCCAACGTGAAGGCGCCCCTGCGCTCGTGGACCAAGGAAGAGGAGGCCGCCAAGTGCAGGTACTACAACGCCGAGATCCACAAGGCCAGCTTCGTGCTTCCTACTTTTGCGGCTGAGGCTCTGAAATAGGGAGACAGTCCAGTTTCGGGTTGATGAGGGAAGTGGAACAAGGCTGGCCAGAAAGAAAAGGGGGATACGACATTATGGGTAGGAGGATATTGCATGTTTCTACTCGTCTGGCTGGTTGAGTTTTCTTCTGGTGAGGAGATCCGCGGAGGGAAAGGAGGCTGGCTGGCATGGACATCATTATTGTACCTATTTGAAAGAGCGAACGTGCAACGTACCGTACCTACCAGTCTGTTTGGTAGGTTAGGTAGATCTTGACCCTCTCCAGGCTTAACATCATTCCATAATCTTTCGCATTCTTACTAAGTAGGTAGTTAGCGAAGTTACCCTCTTCTGGTTAGACGGGTGCTCTCCCAGCTTCCTTCTCTACACGATGATGAAGGATGCAGCCGCTTGAAAGCTCGTCTCCGCCACCATGATGATACTGTATCCTCGATCGATCGAGTCACACTGCTCGTCCGTCACATACACCAGAGTATTCTTGCCCCTTGCTTGCCTCCAATCCACAATCTAGCACCAATACGTCGCCAAAAGCACCTCGTCTACACGGCCTGAGAACTTCTCGACAGTCGCGTACGCCCTGTTGACAGAGGAAAAGAGAGAAGGGACAAAAGGTCAAGTTAGTCGGTCAGTCCGTTGGCCAGACATAGCAAGGGATAAAGGGGGGCTCGTTAGGTAGGTAAGGTATCTAACGGCCCAGGATACTGCAGGGTGCTCGCTCACTCGATGAGGTATTCGGAGTCGTTGGCCTTCAGCGTCACCTTGGCCAGGTGCAGATCGGCCTTGTACTGGAAGTAAACCGTGACGACCTGCCGGACGGCGTCGCCCTCGCCGCCCTGCACTGCCTCTTCGCTGGGGACGGCGAGGGCGAAGTCGCCGAACAGCTCCTGGATGACGGCGATGGTGATCTCGATGCTAGCGAAGGTTCAAAGAAATTCGAAATTCAGGGGGATTTTACCAAGTCAGCCGGCTTTGTTCTATTCCAAATGCTCAGGAGGCCTCTCTCCCTAACTCTTTTCAACGGTGATGTACATAGCTCAGCACTTCATCTGCTAGCTAAGGGAGGTACTTACGGCGACCACTTCTTGTCGAACGTGATTCTGATCCGACGGGTGTACATGCGATCGTCGTCGTCGTCATATGACATTGCCTCCGAGTCCATGGTGAGAAATTCGCAGTGGTGAGACGGAAATGGTGCTATGGTGAGGACTGACTTTGATGGGGAGAGGAGATTGTTTGTTGCTAGCGGTTGACGGAGGGAACAAGAGGATAGTATGAGAGCCTTTATTCACCATACCACGCATCTACCTGCATCCACAGGGGTACGGTACGCACCTACTCTAGGTAGGTAGCCGCCACTGCCAGGTCCTGGAGATCACTCCTCCTATTTTGGGGGCTTTACAAGGATGCTATTGCAATGCTCTTGCCATCATTGGACATCACCTATTGATCCATACCACTTTCCCAATCAATTTGACAAGATTTCGAAAGCATTTCGAAAAAACCAACAGGGCAAACAGGTTATTTTGTGATCCTTTTATTTACCCCCGTGAGGCGGCTGGTAGTAGTAGTACCTATATCAGGTCCAGCAAGCAAGCAAGTCCTTCTCAGAGCTTGGGACGACGCACTCGGGCGTAAGACACTACCTAAATCACTTTCATTGCAAGGAAGTGCCCAGAGAAAAGCAGTGACTCTCAATGGGTGGCCTCCAAGGTTATCGACCTCAACATTCAGGGGTCAGTCGAGATGTAGTATCGGAGAGGTCATGCTAGCACGCCCGCTGGACTGGCCGTAGTCAGCCACCGCGAGGGATAGCAGATCACCAGCTTGCCGGCCGCGAGGCGGACACTTCGTCCGGCTCAGAGACACACTCTTCGGTGGCACGAATGTCTACGTGGGCGTGATGATTTCGGCGATGGGGACCGGGTGCTGAGCAGCCGCCTGTCCCCCCGTTTCGTTGATGTCACCTTAACCGCATGGAGTACATCAGAAGTCAACATCCCAACCTGTTGTTGCCTTAGCTCAGTAGAAGATCGCTGAAGTGGCACACAGCAAGCGCCACGTGGTTCAGACAGACGCTAAGAGAGTCCCTGGCCATCACCAGCAGGAGATTTCGCATCTGGGACTGGATCACGGATCCGAGACCTCGGAGGGAGAAGCCCTGAGACTTCCGACATCCAGCACCTAGCGGAGACGTGAGATGGTAAAAGCTGTGTAAATTAAGCCTATCATTAAATATGCCGAACGCAACCTTTCGTCCTCTTTGGTGTTGTGACCGTACCACCCAAGAAAAAAAAATCGATTCAACGTCTCACCGTCAGCCCTATCGCATACCAGGCACCTTCTAAGTACCTACGTAGGTAGGTAGGTAGGTAGGTAGGTAGGTAGGTAGGTAGGTAGATAAAGCATGCTACTAGTGCACAAAATACATGTGACGGCCCCCCACTACCGTCTCTACACTTGCGGAATCCCTGACCGGAGAGCGAATAATTCCACTGCATCAGTACAGAAACAAATTCAAGTGTCCTGGAACATCCGGGCATTCTCGGTGTACATAGACTACTTACACACGCAACCGTCCAAATTGCCGGAATTTGGCGATGCCCCGGTTGAAGGCAGCCTCGTCCTTGTAGACAAAAATTCGAACTTGGTGCCCTTTCTCTTCGAGGCGTTCGGCGTCGTCGTAAGAGGACCCAGCCATGTCGTCGTGGTCGAGACGGGAGATACTCTCGCTGGAAATGGCTTTAGCAGAACGGCCACAGACGGGAGAGATCCCCCCACGCATTAGCATACTTGAGCCATGGGGTTCATGGAGGGCGATGGTGCTCTAGGCGGGGAGAATATACCTGTTATTGTCCTTTTTGAAGACGATCTTGAGCCGCCTGTTGTAGACGTGATCACCGCACGACATGATCGTTCGAGGGAAAGACCAGACGTTTTTACAGAGAAACGTTGGTACAGACAGACTGAAATATGGTGGACGCAGTTGGCTGTTGATGGGTAGTAGAATCAGGTAGAGTTGAAAGTCGACAAAGTCTGGTGTCTGCTGGATGATGGCGTTCTTAACGGGGAGATAGATGGCTTGTGCCAAAAGAAATTGAGGGACAGAAGGAAGGCAAGTTTTTCGAGGGGAGGGAGGATTTGCGGGTAGTATTCTTATATACACCGAGGATGACTGAAAGACGTGTTGCAGAAAATGTGGTGAAAGAGAGTCGAACAGTGGAAAGGGGTAACGAAAAGCAGGAGAACCTTGCCTAGATCCTACCAACAACATTCACAGTGACGCAGCAACTTATTTTTTTGGTATCATGCGAGGTCTGGCCTTCAAGTTCAGTGGCGGAACTAGGTGGAAGAAAACCGAGATTTCGAGTTCATCATTCATCAAGTCGGTGAGATGGTCAGGGTCATCTGCCCAAGGAGAAGGCCCAGGCCTTGTAGGCGTCATGGGAGCTCTCGTGCCATCGATCACAAGATAAAAGGCAAGGGGATTCACGGCGAATCTTGGGGCCACATCGGTAGTGCTTCAGAGTGAAGTTCGACCAGACAGCGGTAAAGATGGGAGCTTAAATCTTGGCAAGGCTGAAGGACAGCATCCGGAACAAAGTGGACTCCACATCAGAGACAACAACGTCAGGGACAGCTGCACAATGTTTCTCACATGGTAGAAGAAAGATAAAATAAAACTACTCTACGCAGGGTGCTATATAGATACCATAAGGGTTGTGCCTGGTGGCGGGTGTGCGGAATACCACGTGAAAGAGATCATCAACGAGCCGAGCCAAGGGGTTCGTGGTCCATCACTCCTGTAATGTGAGGACCGGTTTGTCCGACTGGTCTACAACGACGATAGAGGCGCTGTGCGGGCAACAATAAATGTTAGTGGGATGTTCTTCAAAGGTACTCGGCTGGCCAACTATGCCGGCTGTGCTCGCCTGTGCCCATCTGTCTGCGCAGGTAGGCTTGGTGAGCGAGCATGACGGAGGGGGAGGGAGGTACAAGGGACTGCTTATCCGAAAGAAACACCGTACTCGATGAATTGGTAGAAAGTGTCGATAGACTTCTGGTCCTTCCTCTCCAACACTCTCTCCACTTGCTCCTTGCATTCTTTGAATGCTTGCTTGTTATCGAAGCGGAGGAGCCAGACAATGGTTGCGTCGGTGGGACGGCTCGGAACGACGCGAGCGCTCTTGGACTTGCTGAAATGACTCCCGAACATGGGTTTCAGGAACTCGCGCATCTCATCTTCGCTAAGGCCTTTGACGGTCCTGATAGCGCAAAACAAGAAGAGGAGGAGAGCAGGGCGTGTCAGTCAGATGGGAGAATTGTGGTTCAGAAGTCTGGGTGGCCTGGGCCTGGGCAAGGAATACACACCATGTGTCATGAAATTCGACCTTTATGCGAGAGCGATAAGCTGTGGTTTTCCTCTTGGGCATTTTTATAGATGAGTGAGTGGTCGTCTCAGTGTGCTGCACGACTGTTGAGGAAGAATCTGAGTAGACCTTTTCGGGGCCGAAGTAGTAGACATCCAGGGATTGTTGGGAAACATGCAGTCTTCTTCTGCTCCAGAGAGATATTTTGCCCAGAAAATCAAGAGTGTATGGGAAAACTGGGGAGGGTGACTCGAAGGGCCGTCTCGAGAACAGAAAGACTGTGCCAGTTCTTATATTCGCTATCACGCAACACGTGGATGCTGGAGTTGTTGATTCCTGTCACCCTGCGTCCCTCACTATGTCTTGATTACTTACGGACGCGTACTAGTCACTATGGGGAGTGAGTAAAGACACCGGGCTCCTGGAGGCACGCTCTGTCATCCTCATCACCACGGCCGAGCAAAGGCTAGGGGTGAAGGCGCTGCATGTTAGTAGCCGGGATAGCGTGCCATTAGGTCACTACATCCTGCAAGATACTCTTTGCAACTACTATTGGAGGGACGTTATCCTCACGCTAGCTGGTCGGTATCATTCTCTCTTTCTCTTTGGCTCTTGATGGGGATCGTGGGTACTAATCGTGTAGGGGGTTTTTAGGAGCAGGGTTTTGGAGAGAGAGGTGGACCAGCTTGTTGTCTAGCATCACATCATTGGATCGGGCTCGGTTATGCGGCAGATGGATAGGCCGTTGGGCATCCGGTTCTCCAAGCGTCTGAAAATCAACGATATTTATTATCTAGCTAAGATAAATTCTGTACGAGTGACGGAGTCACTATGTCGTATAGCGCAATGATGGATACCACCATATCCTGCCTCGAAATCGCCAGGCCACAGCTGCTAAGCCTTGCTTCAGCCACTCGGCTAGTCGTTCCTCAGTTCCGTCATCTTTGTCCTATCTACGACGTAGACCGTGCTACTATTGGGAGTAAAAAAAAAGGGAAAGAGAAACACGTCAGTTAAATCATCATTAGGCTGGCTGGCTGCTTCCAAATACCTCACTCCATCGAAAAGTAGGTACGACTACCTAGGTATGTAGTAGTATAGCACTAAAGGAGGAGCTCATTTACTCAGGGAAAAACTCGAGGAAGACACGACCCAACTCTTTGTCCTTGATTTTCATGACGACCAGCACGCGTTTCTTGCCGGCCTCGAAGTCCTGCTCGGTCTTGAAGTGCACAGCCCAGGCTGTGTTGCTTTTCTCGTGTCCCGGGTGGGCCCGCTGTCATCTCCGCTCAGCGTGGTCCCGAATAGCAGCGTGAGCCATTCGAGCATGCTCTCCCTGCTCTTGTCAAATACATCGCTTTACAGAGAGAAAGGGCAGCGACGAGAACACGGGTAGGTACTTAGGTAAGCCAGAAGTCTGAGGGCGTTGGGAGGCTGGGGATATTAGACTGGATACGTACCTTGCCATGTGGCCCCTAAACTTGATCGCCAAGTGTTTGTCGTGCATTGTGGGCGTACTACTATCTCGGGGTCTCAGGCAGGGGTGTTGTAGGAAGCAGGCCCAATAGAGGCGCGGGTGACATTCGTCCGTAACGGTAGATAGAAGTTGAAGTTGTTGGAGAAAGCAGGATGCCTTTGCTGACGAATTTTAGCGTTGGAAAGAAGAAGAAGAGTGCTGTGTGGGTGAGCCAGGAAAGAGAACCTCGAAAATCCAAGAGAAGAGGGGAGAAGCGACCGATTTAAAGAGACGATCAGGAGCCCACGTGCAATCCTGTATCTGTCGGCTTCTTGCTTCACTGACAGTACACTTTATTGTGCCCTTGTTTCGAGGAATGTCCACGACGACCAGTGACCTAGTAGTCACGGGAATTGGCAAGGCGAAAAGTAGAAGTAATTGATGCCTCGAGGGCACAACATTTACAAAGGTGCACTAGGGGGGGTGACAGTGAGGTGTCGGCCACACTACATAGGTACATTATCAGGGCCAGAAGCGCCTCTCGCCATCGCGCATAGCAAGCAGCAGGTCCGCCGCTCTATATTCGTCCTCGCCGGGGTAGCCGGCGAAGTCCTGGACGTGGTAGCCGACCGCTGTAGTGTTTGTTGTACCTCCAGAATACGGGACGCCGCCTCCATACGATGCGGGGGCTCCCAACGGTGGTGGTGGTGGTGGTGGAGGGGGCGCCGCTAGGCTTCGCGGGACTGACGCCGGGTAGCTGCTGCCGGCAGGCAAGTAGTGGGGATGATGTATGGGGGGCCGATCGGCCTCCCAGTCAGGCTCTTCCTCACCGAACGCCTCTGCTAGCGCGGACCCGCCGCCTAGAGGGCGGAGCGGGTCACGTAGCTCCGACATGTCCTCCTCGGCTTCGGCGGGACCCCCGTCGTACTGCCGTTGGTTGGGGTTCTGCACTGAGGGCTCAGGTGCTATGATTATGGTCGATAGGTATCAGGTAAAACTATGTACACGGGGAAAGGAGAGAGTTAAACAGTGCATCCGCACCTGGTAGGGCGCGTGAAAAACTGAATGCGTGCTCTGTCGTCAAGTATATACAAGCTTGTGCGGTGCTCATAGCAGGCAAAGGTTGCGAGGTGAGGGGCGTCGAACTACGGGTCAGCACATATTTTCTGTGGGACGTCATGAGCTAAGCGTTCGCATTCATCGTATTGGTTCTTGCCCGTGGCCGCGAGGTCCTGGCGCGTAGCACGAACGACGAGAGCGGCGCCTCCTTCAAAGACGACCCAGTTGCTCTCGCCGTCGAACATAGGGTCAAACAAGCATTCCATGACACACTGGGGGATTTAGCTGTACCCCCTCTGCACGGTAGTGCTAATTACAAGATGGTGATACGGAATATCTTGTGCTTTCTCCGAAGCTTTGGATTTCATCGGCTCTGGTGGTTCAGGAGGGTCGCGATGGTGCACGCTGGAAAACGCCTTGCGCGCCTTCTTGCCTTTCCGGCATGTGACGATGATATCGGTACTACGGGAGGAGCTTTGTCAGTCATAGCGTCGACAGCGAAACGAAATATAGAGCGGGAGATGTCTTGCTTCTTATCGCGGGAGTCCATAATGGCACCAGATACTTGAGAGAGATACAGGCGACTTTCTGAAGGTGATATACATGGCTGCTTAGTTTTGCAGACCGTAGTAGGCAGGGAGGAACATGAAATATATACCTGGGCGGACCTGGGCGGACCTCCCAAGACCAAGGACCCCGGCCAGCAACGAACAGACCTCATCCTGCTTTGACGGCGCAGGAATGTGGTGGATGAGAGTGAGTTGCGCACACCACACAAAGAGTCCCGACGAACGAAGAACGAAGGTGCAAGAAGAGAGGGCCATGAATACATCATCGAACTGCATCGACAAAGGCGTGACAGGCCAGACTCACTGCTTGAGAAGTCCCCCTCCCCTACCCAACACCGACCCAGATTCTGACTCCACTGATGGCCAACTTCACCGACTGACAAGGGCAGAGAGACCCAACCAGACTTTCCCATCCAGGGCCAGGACACCCTCCTTCCTTATTAATGCCCGCCTGGAGAGGCCCCCTCCCCCTCACTACTCCTCCGGCTCCTCAAACTGTATCCTCCCCCTACTAACATCAGGATACACATCAAACCTCCTCTGCGTCCCCAACGGGATCCTCGTCCTCGGCCCCTCAATCCCCTCAAGCGTCAACTCCGCATAAACAATCGTCTCCCTCTCCTCCGCCTCCGTCAACACCGCCGCCATGGGATCCACCACAAGACTATGTCCCCAAGCATGATAGCTCGCGCTCAAATCCCTCGCAGGGCTGCACAGCGCAACATAGCACTGCGCATCGACGGCCCGCGCCCTCGCCAGCAGCCGCCAGTGCAAAGGGCCCGTCGTCATGTTGAACGCGCCGGGGTAGAACAGCGCGAACGCTCCGCGGCGCGCGGCGATGGTGGCCAGTTCGGGAAATCGCACGTCGTAGCATATGCCCAGCCCCACGGTGCCGTAGGGCGGGACGGAGACCAGCGTCACCTTGTTGCCGGGGGAGAGCACGTCGGACTCGCGGAAGGTGATGCCTCCCGGCCCGGGGATGTCGATGTCGAAGAGGTGGACTTTGCGGTGCGTTGCGATGAGGGTTCCGGATGGGTCGAAGACCAATGCCGTGTTGTAATACTTCTTCTTTTCCTCTTTCTCCTCTTCCTTCCCGTCTTTGCTGCTACTAGTAGTGACCACCAGTTCGGGGATCGAGCCCGCAAAGAGATACACCCCGGCCTCCTTCGCGGCGGACGCCAGGGCGTGGAACGAGGGGGACTGCTCCGGCGTGGGCGGGGAAGGGAGCAGCTGCTCGGCGTAGTGGGGGAAGTAGTCGCAGCCGTAGGGCGAGTTAAAGCACTCGGGGAGCACGACGATCTTGGCGCCGGAGGCGGAAGCTTCGAGAATCTTGGCGCGCGCGTGCGAGAGGTTCGCGGCTTTGTCGGCGCCGGAGGCGAGTTGGATGCAGGCTAGCTTTACGGGCTGGCTTAGAATGGGGGTTTCGGTTGAAGAGGTCGCCATTGTGCGTCGATGGTTGAGGCTGGTAGTAGCGAGAAGAGGTGGTGGTGGTGGTGTTGTTGGAGAGAAGGAGGCGGTAGTAGGTAGGCGGCGGAGGAGGAGTAAGGGTTTTTTGCTGCTGCTGCTGCTGTTGCTATGCGTGGCGAGAGTGGTTGAGGTTGAGGATGATGTTGAGAAGAAGAGGGGCAAGCGGCTGGAGCTGGATTTGTTCCGGAGGGGGCGGATGTTGGTCGACAGTGCCGCTACTCTCCGCATTATTTATTTGGTTACTAGGAGGTGATGAGTCGTCAACACCCGCCGCCGAGAAAGCCCCGATCCAGGAGCCGAGGTGGTTCTTTGTCCCTGCTCCGATAAGAGCGCCGACGTCGTCGGGGTAAGGCTGAGGTCGGTGCGGGAGGCCGAGTGGGGCGCCTGCCAGCCATCTGATGTTTCCGAAGGCGGGGTCTCTGCCTCCCGATAAGTGATGATATGATGATGCAATCAGGATGGGGTCTAGTGCACTAACAATTTCGTACAAACATTCTCCCCTTGCGTCGGGCACGTTTGTTTCAATCATCTTACGGACGTCGAAGCCTGGGGATCGCGAGAATGTCACTGTAGCAGGCGATTTGCACTGCGATTTGCGCTGGTTTGTGTACAGGAATGGTCAAGCGGCAACAGCAATCAACAAGAGTTGTACTTGTGTGTGAACTGCAAAGACAGTGCCTTGCTGGGCTACCTAGATAGGTACCTAGGTACCTAGGTAGGTAGACACCCAGTCAGAGGGATCGAAGACGTCCTTTCCAACGGTCGATCGCCTTATATACAGGACTCATAAGAAACTCCCAGAGAGTGGGTGACTTCCCTCTCTCTCCCCCTCGCGTCGAACCTTATTAAAACCAGCTAGATCTGCTCGTCTGTTGCTAGTCCTCATCTCAATCATCCACCCGCTAGAGAACAAAAAAACCAAAAAACAGAGAGGTATCCTTGAAATGAAGAAAGAAAAGTATCCCGAAATCCTTTGCCATGATCATCCCTTGTGATCTCCCTTCCTGTACTCCTGAAAAAAAAAAAAAAAACCAAAGTTCGTTCCTTTACCCTTCATTCGGTATGTTGGCCCCAATGCCGAGAGGAGAGAGCTGCATGTGCTTTCGTAGGTGTGCCTAGGTACAGGTAATGATAGGTACTATGTAGAGGTATATAGGTGGAGGGTATGTAGGTACCTTAGGTAGGTAGGTATGTAAAGGGGTACTGGTACTACGTGGGTGCAGATCTTCTACACCCACTGCTGCCGGTTGGCAGTCATATCAGGCGGAGGCGGATACCTCCCGTACCCCGGGTGCGACAGCACAGGCGCCTGGTTCGGCGCCGCGACGGGCACGCGCAGGCTGCCGTTGCTGTCGACCTCGTGCAGCTCGAACTCCTCGGCGCCGGCGCCGTCGCTGTCATCAAGGTGTCTCTTGCCCTTGACGTCGACGCCTGTCCAGCCGTAGTCGTCCTGCTGCTGCTGCTGCTGCGACGACGGCGAGAAGTCGCGGCTCTTGCCCTTGACGTCCGCGACCCACGACTGGATGTGCGATGGTGGCGGGTGTGGGGGAGGCGGCGGCAGGTAGATCTGCTCGCCATCTTTGAGGTAGTATGGCTGTTGTTGCTGTTGGGGCAGCTCTGGGAACAGGCTACCTTGCTTCTGGTCTTGTTGTGGTGTCGGTATGGACTGGAGGCTCTGCTCTGACTTCTTGGACCGAAGGCTTGGGTCGTCGCCGCCGAACGCGAGGCCGATCTCGTATGGGTGGTGCGGTGGTGGCGCGAGGCCGGCGGCTGCGGCGGCGCGGAATTGCTGTTCCCGCTCTAGCGCCGCGAGCTTGTCGAATGGTAAGGGGTTGTGGGTGAAGCCGCCACCGCCACCGCCGCCTCCGGCAGCAGCCGCGGGCCACTGCATCTGGGCGTGGGCCTCTTGTGCGCTGACAGGGCTGTTGTACTGGCTGTTGTACGGGGAGAAGTATCGGCCTGTGAAGCTTGAAGGGCCCGCCCCGCCGAGCCCCTGTTCCACGGCGGGGGATAGACCGGTCGAGAGGCCGGTGTTGTCCGTGTGCGCCGAGATGGGCGAGGCCTCCCAGCCGCCGAAGAGAGGGCGCTGGCTGACGGGCGTCTCAAACATGTCAGCACCGCCGGCGCCTCCCACGCCACCTGGGTTGCCGGGCCAGCGCATGCCGCCGCCGCCGCGGAGGCCTCCGGCTTGGGCCGCGGCGTGGCGCTTCTCCAGGTCGCGGAGGTATGCGCGCCTGCGTCGCTTGCCGTTGCAGATGATGCCGCAGCCGGCGACAGCGAGCAGGAGCACGACGCCCGCGCCGGCGATGCCGACCTTGGCGCCTAAGGTGAGGCCGGTTTCAGGCGTGAAGGCATAACCCGTGGGCGTCGGGTCCGTCACGGCGATGAGGTCGGTGGTGAAGGGAAGGCCGGACACGGAGATGGTGCTGCCCAACGGAGGCAGCTGCGAGCAGGCAGCGTCAAGCATGACATGGAAGTTGGCCAGGATGTAGTGTGTTCCGGGCTTGAGACACGCCGTGCACTTTGCGACCTGAGGCTGGTTCCAACTCCGGCAGAAGTCGTATTGGCCGACTGTGGTCGACAGGTTCTGCCATTGGATCGCATCCTTCAGTTTTTCGCATGCGGTACTGGAGAAGTGGAAGGAAGGTCAGTCGGTAATCCCCCTAGATGCTATGCTTTGACACATACATATGCCAGGCATGATCATGGAAGTCTCGTGGAAACATACGCAGTTTTGCATGGCGACGACGACATGGCCTTGTCGTTGTCTGGGAAGTCCCACATGCAGTACGAGATGGTGTACCTCATGTTATCTAGCGAGAGGACGGAGAAGGATGGGTCAGCATGCGCACTCCGGAAGTCGGCCAGCTTGGCATCTTGATGAGGGAGACTTGTATGTAGACGGGAGCATGTCGAGGACGAAGGGCGTTGTGCGCAATGAATGGGGAACATGGGAAACTCACATAGCAGATACTGAAGGTCCGACTGTCCGCCATTGTAGTAGGGACTACGAGCCTCGCAGGTCAGGCAGTTCTGGAAGACGTTGCCCTGCGAACTGGTCGAGTAGTCGGCCGGGTTGTCGAAGCAGGTCATTTCTGCGCCCGTGGTGGACGACAGCACGTTTCCGCAGTACTTCTCGCACGGTGACCCCGGCGCCGTCAGTAGACCCGCCACCGACGACACCAGCGCACCGAGCACGAACGAAGCCCGCCCGAGCATCATCTTGGGCTTGGTCTTTGTCGCTTTCTCTCTGTGCGGGCTCACACACACAACTCAACACTCCTCTCTCTACCCGTCTCCGACGTGAGGACGGGATTCTGGGCGGAGCCAATGAGTACCGAGAAGGAGGGGAGAGGAGGGGGTATAAAAAGGAAAGATAAAAGTCCGGAGTTGGTCTCTATCGTCGGTGTGTGCCGACGAGGAGGCAAGGTGGCGCTCGGTTGGACAATGTCGTCGAGTGCGGGGCCGTATCGGCTGCTTGCTTGCTTCCTTGCGAACTAAGACCTTGCACAGGATATGTGCGACGGTGATACTCGAGGTGTCTCTCTCTTGTCGTCGCCCGGAACGAGGAAGTAAGAGCTAGCTTACTTGTCCTCTTTTCTCTCCGGTCGGTGTCGGTGTGTATCGGAGAGTCGGTGCGTCACAGTCACAGATGGCGATGCCGGACTTGTCGTCTGTGGTTATGGCCCATGGTTTTGGATTTTCTTCGTGGGGTTCCCAAGACAACAGGGGAGGAGAAGACGGGACAGCACGGAGGCTCAGCACATATATACGAGTGCGCGAATACCAACTGCTGCTCGCTTGCTTCTCAGTAGTCTCGAACGACGCGATCCCGACAGTCTGGTTCCCTTAAGCGCTGAGAGGGGCGCGAAATAAGGAGAGAGTGTGTTGGAAAATGAGGCAGGGCAATAAACGGACGACGACGAGGACCAGGGCGGCAAGTTCCCGTTGCTATTTGCTTCAAGAAGGGAGAAAGCGCAGCGGGCGTCTCGAAAGAGAAAAACACCAACGTGACAGTGACAATAACCCTTGTCACCGACCAGCCAGCTCAAGCTGCAGCGCGCACCTCAGCACATCTCCCGCCCGCGCATGGTGTGCTTGGCATTGAGATTGTTGCAGGGCAGGGAAAAAGTCGGGGGCGGCGAGGTGCGACGAACAGGGGCTGAGAAGCAAGAAGAACCGGAAGTATCAATCCCCAAAAGCACTTCCAGCACGCAGCTCACAGCAAAAGCACAGCACAGGAAGCACACAGAAATCACGCTCTGCGCTCGTCAGTCACATCCAAATCGCCAATTGGGGTCCAGATTGACCCAGGTCTGCAGAATGTGCTCATGACCGATGGGCCCTTCACATTGGTCGGAGGGAGGCATGCGGACGGGGGTGGCTGGCAAGGTTGCGGTTGGGTCGCATCTGGATAGGAGAGAGGGGATTTGCCATCACTCCTCATTGGGCAAAGCTCGCCCAGCATCCCAAGGTGATAAAGGGAAATGGCCGACTGGTTTGGTTTGGAGAAGCGGTCACTCACCCTTTCGAGCTCTCTGTCTGGCTGCTTTCCTTTCGGTTCCTCTGCTTTTTCTCACTGAGGGCTTGCTCTCGCTGACCACTCATCACTTGTTGCGGTCGGGAAGTGCCCGCTGTGGAGATAGAGGGGGTGGGTCTGCCCTGGCAAGAAACGGGCCAGGTGATGGAAGGGGGGGAAACCACACGGCCACTGGGGGGGCCGCCAGGTCTGTTCAGAAGGGGACCATAAGAGGGGCCAAGCCAAGCAAGCCCGTGCATTTTGTGCTGGGGGTTGTGGATTGACCACTCACGGGCCGGGAGAGAGAAGTGATACCGCCCGCCCTAACCAGAAATTGATGATGAGCTGCAAGGCCCCCCTGTTGTCCTTCACACCTCCCTTGCCTGGGAAAATCCGTTCACAAGTGCGACAAGCGATTTTGCGACCAATCATAGTCCATATCGCGAGCGGTCGACATTTTACCGGCCGCTCACTGCAGAGCTCAACATCGGATTGACTGGCAGACGGGTCCTGGCTTGGGTCCCAAGCTCTCTCTCTCATGTCATTTTTCGGCACCGGCGGCCGGGGCTGACGGGAATCTGCTTGTCTTTTCTCCCTCCCTGCCAGCTCGGCTTGGTCACCTTGGTCACTTCTCTTTTCTCTCTGCTGCTGGTGTTTCCCCTCCCTCGCCCAAACAGGCAAGACTTGCCCCAAAAGGTGGCGGTTTTCCAAACCATCCTGGGCGGCAAGCACAATGCAGCCCCCAATGTGACGATGCTGGCTGTCTGGCAACTTGGCGCTGCTTGTTGCTTTTGCGACGCTGCGTGCTTGCCGTTGCCTGGAACCTGCCATTGCTTGCAATGCTGTGCTGACCGGGCATGACGGAAGAAACGGATAGGGTGGGTGCTTTTCCCTCCTCGTGGTTGCGTTGTGTTAGGGAATTTCATCAATTCATGTGCAGTCATGATCTGCCTGTCTGGCAGGTCTGCCCTGCCTGTTGCCCCTCCTCCCTCCCCCTCCTGCTGTGCCCCTCCTTGTCGGCGGCCCCTTCGGCTGCACACTCAAATCGGTACGAATATGTCTGGATGGTCGGCCAGCAAAGATGACCAGGCCAAGTCGACTGACCGTCTGGCCAGTTTCCCACATAATCTCAAATCCTATCACCTCGCCGTTGACCTTCGACTCGCTGAGAGCTGCTTGTTGTTCGTGGCGGTTGCCGTTCACATACTAGCGCAGGAAGAGAGGCTAGCTCCCTACGTGCGTGCATTTGCGCAGGAACCGAATTCGTTTAAGCGGAGCGAAGTGAGTGGGTGGAAGGAAGAAGGGGAGGGGGGATGGGATGGTGGATGGGGGGAAACTCAACTCCCGCCAATTCGTCTTCGCAACGCGACGAATGAAGCAATACACCGACAAATTCCGCGCGGCCGCAACGCAGCGTGCATACACATATGCGCTGGCCTGGATGTGATGGATGGGTGGTGATGTGCAGTTGCAGGGCGAATCAATCAAAGCGACGCGCCTCGGCGGGTCGTGCTAGAGAGTGAATGCTTCCCAAAGTTTTCTCCCATGGGAATATTTTGTCGGTTGTGAAATTTGCCCACCAATTCGCCCACCGTCTTGCCACTCCCAGATACACCGTACATCTCATGGTCCATCTCTTGGACAATTGATGTTGAGATGGGATCACGCCAGCATTACTACCAAGTATCTCCCTCTCTCCCTCTCAATCTCTCTCGGCTACAGGATATGTTATGACAAGATTCCTGGGCATCTGTGTGAGAAAGATCTTGTCTTTCTTCCGTTGTCCGAGACCAAGATTCTAGGGTCCATCCCATCCCGAATCCTCCATCCCACCGGCGTCGGCGGACACTTCCGATTCCCCATTCCCCTCTTCCAACTCAAGCTTTTTTCTAACCGCCTGCGACTCTCACGTAGTCGTCTTATCATGATGCCACCTCTCCACACCTTTACGCACTTGGCCGCTCCAATACTTCGAGCAACACGGCAGCAACCCAGCCATGCTGGCTGAATGAAATGCACGCACCTCTCCCCGCTCAAAATAGTGAGTTCAATGCGTGCGTTATTTGATGATTGATGATGATGGCTTCAAATTTCAAGAGAGATGAAAAAGAAAAGGGGCTGGCGCGGCTGGTTGTCTGGCTGTTATTGCTCGCGCCCGCCCTGAAATGAGTTGACTTGGATCAGCCCAGTGACGGCGGCAACTTCAGGCGACATCCATCCGAACTGTCTGTCCTCCTTATCACAGCAGCTACGTTGAGATGAGTTGGAGTAAGCCCTACAGATACCTCTACTCGGCGGACAGTGAGGGGTTTCTTGGGCAATAATTATTGTTCACAGTCGTCTACATACGACACGGGACGTGATTAAAAAAGATCTGCGATTTAATGTTCCGAAAGCCAACCGGGCAAGATACTTTCATAAATATGAGAAAAAGACCAAGCATTGAAAACTGTGAGTTGGCAACAAGAAGCAATCGGTAGCCCAGCTCAATATCCCTGACTCCCGCCTGTTCACTCGCTGTTCACAGTGAACGGCAGAACCAGCAGCCTAATGAGACTCAAAACCCGGTTCTGTGTCACCACCCAACCGCCCGCTGTACCACAGGACCCTCAGCTTGCAAGCAAGCCACGGCGCGTCGAGCCGGCAGATGTTTCGCTGCCCATATTCTGTCCATTTATCAGCGATGAACGGCACAACATACCTCTCCCTACCGACCTCCCTACCAACATAGGTACCTTGGTTTCTCTTTGCCACCTCTTCTCCTCTGCCGGCTGACAGAAGCTGGATGTTTCACCAAATGCACCGTGAAACCAACAGCAGCCTCGTCGGCGGCAAGCTCCACGTTGTTCTGTCTTTCCCTTCCTCATTCATACGTATCTTTCACGAAGAGCGGTTACGTAGTGGCAGCTTGTTATTATGTGGTCAATGGCCTTGCCTCCCATACCTACACCAAACTGTCTGCTCTGGGCAAGTTTCGGACACACGTGGAAGAAAGACCGACCAATAGGAGCGAATGAAACAAAATGCTGTGCATATTCCTGTTGGTCTGTGGCCCGGCATACTGGGTTCCAGTAGGAAGGAAGCTTGCCTGCCTTCTGCCCTCCCTTCCATGACTTCTGGTGGTGATGATGTTGCCTCCAGCGGCAAGCCAAACATCAAACACCAGCCAAGGGGGATTCTGAGGGATTCCGTGTGGTAGTGTTGGTAGGATTCCGAACTTCGAAACGTGTTTCAGGTTCAAGAGACTCACCTCGCCCTTCTCGGGACTTGTGATGATGTTGAAGCAGTCAGTTTGAAGTTATATGGTTGACGATAGACGGGACGAGGCAGCGGCATAGGCAGATCGTATTTGAGATATCTTCCGGGCGTCTCCCTGGATTTTTTTCTTCGTGACTCGAAAGAGATGTTTCGTTTGATGTGATGTGATGAGCATCACGTCCCTGTGCTTGTCGATGCCCGTTCACTTCGTCAAGTTCACTCCGGTGATCCAGGGGACAAGAAGATCGACTGCGGTTTTCTCTATCTTGCATCACACTCGTTTCCCTTCCCTATTCGTCGATGCTTCGTTCGACCGTCACTCGCCGCGTTCAAGACAGCACAAGCCCCTTTCTAATAATACCTGAGCTGGATGCCTTCACCCGCCTCAGTTCTAAGTTGCCTTTGTTCGCAGCACGACGTCGCGTCTCCCGCTGTTTTCGGAGCACCGCATCTTTTACTACCGGTGGTCCCTCACTGCCTACCTCCTTGTGTTCTACGAAGTCACCTGAAAACACCGTGCCTCAAGGCCGCCCAGGACCAAACCATGCACGGCGCCCAGCCTCTTCGTAGCGACCAGCCACATCTACAGGCACGGCGGACTCCGCACGCCACCCGCATCTGCCGTCCCCGTTCGGGGGCCTACCAAGCCACCGGCCCCCAAGACGAGCCACTTCAGCCTTCAGCCGGCCCGTCTCTCCGTCCGTGTCCGCGACGATGGGGGCCGGGGAGCTTCCACCCACTCAGTCACGGCCGGATACGAGCCGTGTCGGCCAAGGGGCATCTGAACTCAACCTCTCTATCGGTCCCCCACCGTACCTCTGCCTTCATCACGCATCCTTCACAAGCGCCGCCTTTCGCCTTGTCTTCTCTCATCTTGTCTTTTCTCACCTTGTCTCCTCTCATCCTCGTCTCCTCTCACCCTCGTCTCCTCTCACCCTTGTCTCCTCTCACCTTGCCCCCTTGACCCCATACCCACCTCAGTTCCTCATAGCAAGTGCAGCAGTGAACTCAGCCAATCACAAGACCTCTCCTCTCACATTCTCCCTTCAGATTCCCTCACCAAGTCCCTATGTGTACCACCTCCCCACCTCACCGCGGTGTATCCCGAATGCATCATCATGTACACAGCTCACCGAAGAGCTACGATATGTACCCTTGCGCTGAGTTGCCAAGACCAAGTGGGATGGATGGGTTCCTCGGCTCGCTTCATCCACACATGCACCTATCACATCACTCACCATCACATCTTCACCACGGTATACTCCCGAAAGTCGTCATGTACACTCTGTTGATTATATTCACTCCACTTGAAAGAGATCACCATATGTACTGCACTAACTTCTATGAATCATCCATGGCCAAGTGGCTTCGTCACTCCATTTCCTTCCTCCCTTCCCCTTCTGCAGTTTTGTTTCTCGATATACACACCCATCGATCCGTCACGCCCCGACAGACACTGCAAGTCTCACTCCCTCCTTTCCTTCAACACCGAGCCCTCATTATCAAAACAGAAACAGAAAGATCTGCCCTCCCGATACAAGCCTCCAGTCGCTATGTTGCTGCTGTATTTGTTTCCTCCTGTGTGCGTGTGTGTGAGCAAGTCTGCTCTACCAAAATAAGCTTAAAAAAAAAGACGTCGCTGAAGACTCCATCGCTGAAAAGAAAATAATCGAATAGACCTAAGAAGCTATCCAAAAGAAAAAGAATTAGAGAGGAAAGCAAAAAGGGGGAATAAAAAATGGAGAGAAAAAAAGTCAACAAGAAAGAAAGAAAAAGCGCATCGTCAAAAAGTCATATCTTTTAATCCATCATACACACTCATCATCAACACCCCGCACCCACTTCTTTTCATACAGTCAACAATTTCATCCCAGCACAAAAGCCAACACTCCCCAAGACATCTAATCTAATCCAGACTCAACCCAACCAAGCCTTCAAAATCTCCCCACTACTCCTCCGATCGTCCCTCAGATGCACGCCATGCAACCCCGCAAGCGGCGGCAGCACAGGCGGCGTCGAAGTCCGGGCGGCGTGTGCACCTGCGCCGGCGGCGCCGGCGTCATGATCGCAACCGCAACAGCCGCTGTGGCCGTTCAGGCGCTTCAGCTCCTTCTCGGGCACCAGGAAGAACCTGTTGTTGCTGTCGTCGTCGGCCGACTTTACTTCGTCCTTCGTCGCTGTCGCTGTCGCTGTCGTTGTCGTTGTCGCTATCGTCGTCGGCTCGTTGTGGTGGTGGCCGTTTGGCTGTTGTTGTTGTGGTTCTTCAACTTTCACTTCCGCTTTCTTCGTCACCACATCCCCCTCCGGAAGAAGCTCCGGAAGTGGGAGGGGAGCCGGTTGCGGCGAAGGTGACCGCATCAACACATCCCGCGACGCCGCCAGCTCGTCCACTGCCTGCTGCTGTTGCTTATTCAGGCTGCTGCTGCCGCTATCACCACCGTTGCAGCTCTGCTGCTGCTGCTGCACCGCCGAAAACTGCCCTCCATGTGCCAGTGCCGCCGACAGTGGAGGCAGCACAGCAGACGCAGGCGTCGGCAGAACCGCCGAGGCAGGCGGGCTCCGCATGACCGCGTCCAAGGGACTCCTGACGGGCGGCCAAATAGGCTCGTCGGGGGTGTACAGGCCCGGTGGCGGAATGGCCGCCGGGATGATGCCGTTCCCGTTCCCTTGGAGAGGCGGACCCGTAGTGATGGCGGCCGCGGCCGTGGCCATCCTCTCGTCCAGTCCCGACAGGGGCGGGGTGAACAGGTTTCGCTCCGCGGGGATGATGGGCATGTTGCTGTTGTTGCTGTGGCCGGTGATGTTGCCGTTGTAAAGGGGGAGTGGTGGTGGCGCCTTGACGGGCGTCATCGGCGACGCTTCTGTGGAGATGGTGAGGCGCGGGCGGAGCGGGCTTGTTAGGACGGGGCTTTCGGCGTAGTTCGCTGGGGGCATGGACGACGACGCTGGCGGCGGGTTGGTGGCGGCAGCTTTGGTGATTCCGTTGGTGTTGGTGATGGGCATGGGCTCCGCTGTGATGGCGGTGCCGGCGACGATGGGTTCGGTGGCGTCGAGCTCGTAGACACCACCACTATCTACTGCTGCTGGTTCGGTACTGGTGGTGGTAGTGGTGTTGTCGTCGCCGGCCATGAGTTCATGAACGTCGGCGGCAACGGGCTCGTCGGCGTAGTCGACGTCGTCTTGCTCCTGCACATAGGGGTAGCGGTACGGCTGCGCCGGCAGTGGCGGCGGCGGCGGCGGCACTCGCGCGGCAGCAGCCGACTGCGCGAAGGGGAGTGAGTTCGTGCGCATCGAGATCGGGGACTCATCAGAGTACTCCCCGTCCGCGAACGCATAGACGTCCTCCTCCCTCGTCGGTACGACGCCGCCGCGCATCGCCGTCTGAGCGCCAAACTCTTCTTCCTCTTCCCTCGCTAACCTCTCCTCCACACCCTCCATCTCGCCCTCCATCCCTTCCATCCTCTCCTCACCCTCCTGCCACTCCGCCTCCGCTTCTTCCTCCTCTTCCACCCTCCCAGGCCTGTTGACGAGCTTGGCCCACGGCAGCTCGTCCGTGTCGACGATGAGCAGGTCCTTGCTGTTGCGGCCCAGGAAGCCGTAGACGTTGACCTCGCCGTCCACGATCCCCAGCACGGCGCTGGACCCGACGTAAGTTGCGTCGTCCTCGATGCCGCACCGGTTGGCGAAGACGAGGATGACCTCCTCGTCGGACTCGTCGCGGATCAGGGGCTCCATGCGCTGCGCCCAGTACGAGATCGACTCCATGTCCGGCTCGTCGGGCTTGCTGAAGAAGATGGACCGGTCCGTGAACGTGTTCCACGCCTGCGAGATGATGACCAGCTTCGAGCCCGAGTCGAGCACGTGGAAGGCGAACTCGAAGGCGTGGAAGGGGGACTCGAACTTGTAAGGGCTGTTGAGAGAGGCGGTGTTGTTAGCGCGGTGTTCTCCCCTTTTGTACATTTTCCCTCTCAGTTCCTTCCCTAGGTATGCTGGCCCTCCTGACAAGTGGTCATGTGGGCAAGCCTTCTTAGGTGATTTCACGTTGACACTCACTTTATGTCCATGCCTAAGGTAAGAAGAAGAAACCTCCTGTTAGCACTGCTGATCTCGTCCACAGAGCATGCCCAGGAAGAAGGGCCAAAAACAAAAGGTAAGGCGGCTGAGGAGCTCACAGATCCCAATCGAGGTCTGGCCCAGATCCTCGATCTCCCCTGCGAAGAAGCCGGGGCCTTCCAGGGCCCAGGTCTCGTCCGTCTTGTACAGGAAGCTTTTCCGGTAGGTCGCGATGGTCTCGCCCTCCTCGTTGACCATCAGGAGGGAGTTGTAGTACTGGGGCGAGGTCGGCCAGTCCTTGGTGACGTCGACCTTCTCCGGGTACCCAACGACGACTTTGCAGTTGTATTTCAGCGCCGTGGTGCGCGCCCAGAGAGCGCTGATTCCGGAGCCGGACGGCTCGAGGAAAGGGGTGATTTCTGCTAAGGACTTGAAGTTGTACCCTGTTTGGGAGGGAGGGGGAGATCATGTACGGTTAGCTACTACTACCTGCGTAGACAGTCGTTTTTTTGCGCGCCCAAGGTAAGTGGTGTCCTGCGGACTGGAGAGGAGAGGCGGGGGAAAATCTGCTGCCTCCTCCTAATCCTGTCCAACCAAGGAGGTAAAAATAGGCAAGATGGAAACAAGAATAGACCATACCAGAAAATGCCATCTCGGGAAGCACGAGAAGGTCGAGGTCTTCCAGTTCTTGCAACGGTACTCGGTTCAGGACCGAGTCCGCGCGGTTGAGGTTGTTGTCTACATCTCCCACCTGGGGAGCGAACTGTAGGCACCCGATCCGCATGTTGGGCTAAGGGAGGGAAAACTGACGGTGTGTGATGGAAGAAGAAGGTATGTAGATAGATATGCTTGAGGTAAAAGGAAGCGAAGGAAGGAAGAGAATTGAAGGAGGGCAGTGAAGATATCCAAGCGCGTGTGTGGTCTTCGTCGTCGATATCGATGCCAGATCTAGATATCAATAACAGTCTCGTATGCCTGATAGAGCCTGATAGAGCGACGACGAGAAGAAGGAAACCCCACACAAGGTCGACCAAAAGGCCGGCGGAGGGTGAGGCCTTCAAGTACTCGAAGCCCAACCCCTGCGAGTGGTGATGACGATATGTGTGAAGTTGGATGTCTAAATTGGCGATGCTTCCAGATCCATCCAGCCTTGGGCGAACTCGGTGGTATTCTGGATGCGTGGTTCCGTTTGAGATGTTCGTTGAAACAAGGGCTACTCGAACCAACGGTTTCTAAATTCGTCGATATGATGTTTTGGGTTTTTTCTCGATGCTATCCCGAGGAGATGGGTTGGGCTGGAGGAGGGAGGGGAGTATCGATGTTGCTATTCTGAACTTCTTCTTCTGCTTTGTTCAGGGTCTTGGTGTGTGTGGTGCAGCTTTGCGTTTTTCGATCCTTCGAAGGGAGCGGAACAGGGCCCACGCAGCAACGGAAAGTTCCAAGATAGAAGCAAGGCGCAAAAGGCAAAAAGCAGCAGTCGAAAAAGGACTATTCGATATTTGCTCTATCGTCGTAGACGCGCCAGTTTGGGCGTTCTGTTGGTGTCGTTCGAAATGGATTTGGGAGGTGTGGATGAAAATGCAATGCTAAGAAGGTTGTTCGAAAGTGTGGTCGTCCGAATGCGACTGAGCTTGCGACTGCCGTAGCGTTGGGTGTGGTCTGTCGTCCAGGTGTGGTGCTAAGGTGGTAGATGGATTTGAGCTTCCCGTGGAGGGCGCAGCAACACAACCAACCATCTAAACTTAGAAACGTGCGGCCGGGGCACAGAGAGACAGACCAGACTTCTCGACGTTAGGCGGCGGCGGAGAAGAAGAAGAAGCGGGGGAAATGAGTTTGAAAGATGGCATGGACGAGCATTATGGAGGCTTCCCAAAATGCAAATAGTCTGGAAGGAATACGGACGTGGAATTTACGGGCTGACAAAAAAGAAACATTTTGCTTTGACATCACGGCGGCGTGGTAGCGTTGTGATACGGAGGTGCATCATCACATTAGGGGCGGAGATTCCACCTCGCCATCTGTCCACTCACTCTGCCAATGCCAATGCGTCTATCTCTCCTATCCCACGCTGGTGTCTCTTTCACTCTCCGTCCTTTTCACTCTCTTCCCCACGCCATTCCTGCCGGCCGGCGGAGATATCACACTTGTCACAAGGTGGTGTGATATCAAGCGAACGGGCAAAGGCTCAATTTTCATCTCTGTCCTGTAGGATACCACGAATCCCAACCCCTCCAAGATCATGCCGCATAGTACATGTTATAGGCCATCAACGCATCCCACCCCCGATGATTGTCGGTTGTCCAAAAGGTTGTCGAAATAAGAGGTGATCCAAAAATGCACATCATTTAGCCATTGGGATGGAGGGAGCAGAGCAGCATGGTTCTTCTGTCTCCAATATCTGCAAGCCTCATCTGTCATCTGGCCGCCACCATCGTGATGGAGGGGTGCGTGCCCGAGGATGGAGGGGAGGGGAGGGGAGGGGTTGAGAGGAAGAATGTGCCCTGTTGGCCTGGACGGTCGGGCGGCATTTGCTTTGATTCCACCCAGCAGCTTCCTTACGCGTACTGCGTATGCATCCGCTGTCACTAGCAGCTCTTGATCCTGTCGGGAGGTCGGTTCTATCCGCCCTCATTGTCTCTATCAATTCTCTCCAACCGATGATGATCATGAGGTGGCCATGTGTGCGAAGGTGGAGTTGAAGAAACGAGCTGACGAAGGACGACGACGCGAAGTGGAAACACAGCAGTGGTGGAGAGGGGCAGGGGCTCTCGCGTGCTTACAGGATGCGATCTGTGATCAAGCTCGACGTGCCATACGTGCCAGCCAATGACGCCGCATCCTTAACCGCCTGTCCCCATCTGGTCCCATCTGGCCCTGTCAGGGGTCTTAATGCTTGTGAGCTTGCGGGCTTGCGGGTCTGCTCCCGTGGTTGTGGGGCATTGGGGAAGCTCCTCCCGAATGGGCAGCTGCCAGCTGGAGATCAGGTTCGTTGTCAGCCAGAGCAGATTGTCTCACGGACCAATCATAACCGAAGGGAACGACGAAAGGCTGCTGAATACTGGACATAGACGCACAACATCCCAACGAGGGAAAGGGAATCCTTCCGGCAGATGCGCATCGCGGCCAGGATGTTCCGTCCGTTTTCTCCCCGAAAGATCGCCGCGCTCGCGGGAGGCTCCGGTTGACAGCCAGCCAGCAGTTCGTCTCTTTCTCACAGGTGGAAAGAAAGAATGTCAAGTCTAGCCGATTTGCCGCAGTGGCTATCCTTCCTCGACGTCCACCGCCATATCAGATCCGCTTTCGCGGATCGACCGTCAGGTCTGGCGATCTCCCTATCCCCCTCTTCCTTCCTATCCACGCTACTAGGCGAATATGCTCGCTTGCTAGGCCTTTCCAAGTCCGACCCAACTTATCTCTAGGTGAATGCCACCTCCCATCTGTTGATAGCCTCACTTGATCCTTCGATATACTGCGGACTTGCAGCGGGAAATGGCGCATATCTCCTGTTGCTCAGAATAGAGTCGCAAGCGCGGCCCCGCGTCTGTGACGATGATCCAGATTCTCCAAAGTTGGTGATGGTGCTATCTACGGCTACTTTTGTCTTTCTTCGAAGGATTTGCCCGCACTTGATCACCTTCGCGGCTATGCATTCTGCATTCTTCCATCACCAAGAATTACAACCTCTTTCGGTCTCTTCGGTCTCTCCAAGAATATCTTCAACAAGGAGACATCTTTCATCTTATTTCACCAGCAGATCAAGAAGTGTTGCCACGGGATGGAGCGGCCGATAGTTCGGTGCTGCCAACCCCCCACAACGCCACACCTGCCGAAGAGAAGGATTCGAATTCCTTCTACCTCGCCGCTTCGAAGGTACAGATAGCCGCGCAAGAGGAGCGTGATATCGATAATTCACCCCGCATTTAGGAAGCACTGGCGGTAGTTTATGCAGCGGTGGACTTGTGGTTGTAGGTAGCTTTCCTGCCAACGTCCATACATCCCTTACGTGGTATGTGCAGGTGTAGTACCTTGATACCATAAGGGTGGGTGTGGGTGGGCACGTTGGTTGGTAGCAACCAACGTGTGTAAGTGCTCAATAGCGGCTATCGGCCGCGCGAGTTGACCACCACCACAATCATCCTACCTTATCGTCTGAGCTCGAACAAGGGCGCCGCAAGATAGAGATTTTTTTTCATGTCCAAGGTTGGTATGCACCTTTCTCGAAAGAAGGACTCTGCACTGCTAGTGCAGCGCAGTCAGTCTATCTATCTCTCTCTCTCTCCCTTCCACGCTCTTTCTATCAACGGTAAATATTGGAGTCACGGACGGGATGGGTTGCGTGGGTTATTCTGGGTTGTCATTGGAGAGCACGCTCGTCATAGCGGTGACTGATGATGATGAAGAAGGCCTTACCAAGAAGTGAGAGTGAAGGTGGTGGTAGAGGTGGTGCCGGGCATTCTTCTCTGGTTGGATAAAGCAGCTCAAAGCTGCACGGCATAGCTGCTGTGCTCTCTCACGATTGATGATTGCCGGAGCGAGCGGCTCCCCCTCCCCTGTTGTCTCACTGCCGAACTGCAAGTCAATAGCGGCTGCGTGCATGACGCACTGCATACATACTGCTAGTAGCCGACCACCCAGGTGGTATCCGAATATTGATGACCAACCCAGCCCTCCTCTTCTCGCCGCATAGCTGCTTGCTTGTGCTGCCATCCTTCCTAGTTGGGAGAGCTCCGCGTCTGTAAGGTGGCTTGAAGGATCGTAGCCAAGGTGTGGATAGGATCCGCGGCTCCTTCTTCCTATATGCCCCTATTTCCCTATTTCCTATTCCCCCCACCCTCCCTCCTCGAGATAGCTACCTAAGTAGCTAGCTATCCGGTGTTGGTGGCCCGGATGATGGGTAGCTCCTCGATGGCTAAGCGAGGACTGCCATATTCGGTCGAAGCAGGATATGATCCTGCAAACAGACAGATCGTCGGGCCACGGATACTAAGATTAGATTCTGGGGATCGCCGACGGAGACTCTCTCTCATACATAGTCTTGAAGGGTGGCAGCGAGGAAGCCTTGCATACCCAGGAATGTATGCTCCTTGGAAGAAGAGCTATGCAGGTCTTGTTACTCGGGTGGCTTCGATACAGAATCGTCTTGGAATCATCTCGTCAAAAGTGCACACTATCCGATGGAGTGGTTATACAATTGAGTGCTATTCTCTAAATAGAATGAAGATTAAGCGCATGCCAGAAGGCATACTATCCTAAGCGCTAAGCGCGTCGTCGTCTTGGACCAACTCGTCTCAAACCACATCCTGTCAGACCAAAGTCGTTCCACACCAAGCCATCCATCTAGACTTTTGAGGATTGTGATGTCGTGCGGCTCGTCTTTCGCCCTCCGTTCCCATCCGAACCGAACCCTCCGTGGCAACTCAACATCCTCTATTGCAGCCTCGTAGGGCAGAAATAGCCTTTCTCCCCGGTCCAGGAATAGAAACTGGGACTGGGTAGATGGGCGGGTGCAACACTTAGTCGAAACTCTCCCACTTACCCTTACCCTCCTCCGTGATGTCCTCCCGTCCGTTCACATGGTCCCAGCCAAGGAACGCCCTTTTCTGGGCAGGCCAGCTATTATTGCAAAGAAGGAAGAAGGATGAAATGTCAGTCTATACTTGTAACAATTCTCATCGCAAAGGTCTATACTTGCTTAGATTGAAGGATAGGCAGATGGGAGTAGGGACTCACTCCATGACAGTCATGACCGCGCCGTCGGTATCCCTCTTGTACCCCCAAGAGACGGCCAGGTCCTTGTTGTCCTCGCAAGAGACGTTGTAGAAGTCGTCGTGCGAGATGTCGACATATGTCGTGCTTGCGCCCAAAGTGCTGAGGCTGCAGTGCATGCCGGAGTCGCAGCGGAAGAGGTCGAACGAGAGGATGACCTTCTGGGATATGTTGTTTACCTCTGGAAGGTGACGAGTGAGCGAGAGTGTTGGGTTAGTGATCGATAAAGCTGCATTTGTAGATGAGAGGGGGTGGAGGGGGAG
>PYST01000283.1:0-53113 GCA_003049485.1 Ophioceras dolichostomum
CTCCGGAGTCCCGTCCGTCTGTTTGTCACCCCCTCCCCCCTTTTCAACGCGTCACTGCTGCCGAGAGCGGCTCCCGGTCAATGTGGCCTACTACCTCTTGAATCGTAGATACTATCTATTCACTGCCGTCTGCCCGGTCCTCACGTTTGTGGCTTGCTCTTGTGGCTGAGTACCGCGAGGACACGAGCTCAGTCTGTTGATGATTTGCCGCTTCTTCGGGCCGTCAGGGGCTTCGTTCCATGACTGCTATTCATTAACTGTGCGGGCTTCATCGTAGGATAGTATCGTGATATCTCGAAACTGCTTCTCTTGAAGTAAGTCGTAGTCTTCTTGTAAGGCTTCGGGACACCTTCACCTCTGGACATAAATGAGTGGACATTCAGGAGATGTAGTCCTAGGAGGGAGTCGGTCACTTCAAGTTCATTGTCTAGGCACTTGGGTGTTTTCCTCTCCTTTTTTTTTCTTGACACATTTTCTCCCTGGTTTCTTTATATCCTTTACCTCCCCGTCTCCTACTCTACTTCCCGACTTCCTTTTTGTAACCTTCTATTAACTAATCACTTCCTTTACCACGTTTTCATTACTAGTAATCGCCTTGGCGTGCGGATTACGGTACTACTTCCTCGCTACTGGTTCCTGGGGATTTACTACAAACCCGACCATTTAGATCTCCCGGATAGTACATCATTGTTCCGACCCCGTCTGGTAGGAATAGCCTCCAGTACCCAGCTTGTACTGTACATAATGATGTCGGTCAAACACTTGGAAAGCTCCTGTGTGAACAAGCCTCGAACGCCGGAACACCCTCTGCTCCGTGCCTACGCCCCACGATCGGCTCCGCCATCCTCAGCGGATACTACGTCCTCCTCTGGTCTGGTTTCCTCGGCCTCCTTGGCAATGCTGCCGGCAGTCTGGTCCTCCGCCGATAACGCATTCTCACCACCAAGGTCGCGTTCGGCGTTGTCGTCGCCGAGTGCTGGTGCCGTGGTCGTCAGTTCGTGAAGTCTCCTCATCCTTCTAAGCAGGCCCTCTTTCACTCTTTTTCTTGGCGAACTGGGCTGGTGAATCACCAGCTTCTGGGAGTTGCCGCTGCCTGGTTGCCCTCTGTCCTCTCCCTCCGACTCGACTCCGTCTGACACCACAAAACCCTCTACCTCTCCATCTGTGCTGGTCTCGATTTCTCCGTCCAAGAGGCCATCTTTTTCGTCGTCCTCGCTACTGCTACTACTACCGCCCAGGGCAGAGTCTGACCATAGGTAACGTATGAACATCTCATCGGTCACCTCCAGCCTCCGTTCAGAGCCATCCCAGTAGAAGACGTAGTGTTTGACACCTCTGTCAGAGGTGACCTCGCGCAGCGGCATGCCGAGCATCTCTGCCATATCCACCAGGTCACTGTCGTCCTTCTTCCCCCACCTGATTTCAGAAGGGTACTTTGGGGGGTCCGCGGCCTTCCTCAACTCGAGCGACTCCGAGATATCAGACGAGATGTGGCCGCCTTTGTTGAATCTGCTGTGTTCCCACCCAGATTCAGTCGATAAGTAGTAGTATGCTGCAGAAGCGGGCTCCGGCGCCTTTTCCCTCGGGTCATCGGGTGAGAGTTTTCTCTTTCTCGTCTCCCGGAACTCCCACCCCCGCCGCACGGTGAGCTTCCAACGCTTATCTCCCACGGCCCACAGGAACTTAGAAGAACCTCTGCGCGACACGAATAGCATCTCCGGCAACTGTTGAGCCGCTTCACGGTCGGCCAGCAGCCGGCACAGCGCACCCGGGATGAAGTCGCGTTCGACGTCCAATGGGGGCGCCGCCTCTAGTCCGAGGTCCACGAGAAGGATCGGCAGATCGAGGTCTAGCCCGTTTCTTGTCTTTGCTAGTTTACCGCCATAGGCAGGGGACAAGCGCCATATGGATTCGTACAATTCGTTTATCTCGCCAATCTTGATCACCTTGCTCCCTTGGTGTCGGAGAAGGTTGAGGAAGTCGACCACGGTCAGTGACCGATACGGATCCCAGGGCACAGCGTGGATGAAGTGGTCAAGCATCTCGAAGTAGCTGGCGAACATCAGGGCTCGGACAATCTTCCATGCTTGAAGCCACGCGAGCCGTCGCTCCGACCCTATTCCGCCGTCGTTGATACTCGACAGTGTATCGAGCCCCTGTCGCTTCCATTTCTGGTGCATCAGCCCGACCAGGGCGAGTGGCATCTTCTGACGTAAACGTCCGTGTTTTCGCAGGCCAGAGGGATGCCGAAAACTCGGCTGCGTCAGATCACTCACGCCCTTGTAATATGCGTCAACAAGTTCCTTCACCGTACCCGACTGGTGTTGGCTCAGAGCAGTCAGGACATCGAACAGGATTTTGAGGTCCCGGTTCATGTCGGACGCCTCACCGTGCGCCGCCCTGCGCGGGTTGTATTCGTAGCCGTACGGCTGAGCGTATTCTTGAATCCACGTGCCGATGTCGAAAAAAGTGCGTGCTTCTCGTTGTCTTGCGTCCTGGAGAATCTGTAGCTGCTTCAAAGCGCTTTCTCCGGCCATGCAGATACCGTTGAGAGTATCCATGATTCTCTGTTCCGCCCTCGTCGGGGGCGCGCCCTGTGCTGGCTTGTATATGATGTCGTGTCCCACTTGCGACCAGACGTTCATGATGAGCGTGGTGACTTGAATCTCGACGACCACGCCGAGTCTCGCAGCTTGTTCGTCCGTCGCAGCGATGAAGTGGGTGTTGATGTACCCGTTAAAGTCATCTGTATGCTCTTTGTCGCTGTCGGAATCTGCCTCTTCCGTGTCTAGGGTGTCGATGTCTTTCGGTTTCCTGTTGGCGTCCCCGTTCCCCCTGGCGGACGGCTTCCCTTTCTCTTGGGCTTCGATGTCTCCCGGCATCCTGTTGGCCTCTCCGCTACTCCTGGCGGGAGGGTTCCCCGTTTCTTGCTCTTTTGGCTGCTGCTGCCGATGCTCCTGTTGCCGCGATTCGAGCTTGGTGCGAGCCAGATCGCCCTTGATCCGAAGGCCCTTGATGTTTCCCTCGACGACAAAGAAGATCTTCTCATACTTCTTCTTCTTGTAGCTTTTTTTGGTGTGACCCCTGATGATCCGCGTGACCGTGCGGACGTCCCGGGGGAAGTAGAGGCTAACCCTCATGCCACCAATGTCATCGAGCGCCTTGAAGATATCCTCCACGCTGCCAAGTTTGGGCCCGCCCCCCGGGTCCTTTCTCATGCGGGATATGCTCTCAAGAGCTGAGGCCAGCTTCTTGATCCGCCACGCGATGGGCGGGTGCTTGATGTCGTGGGCTTTCAGCTGCTCCTCCAGGAGGAGCTTCATTTTCAACAGATGTTTTTCGACCAAGGCCGATCGCTCCTCGTACCGCGTCTTAAACTCTTCTAATGCATTCTGGAAAGTTTCCTCTTCAGTGACGCCTATCTGAGTTCTTGGTATTGAAACGAGAATGGGACTACTCCTAACATGATGATACATACTGCTCTTCAAGATGATTGCTGAGTATATCTTCACGAAGACTTCGAGTGGAAAGATTGATAAGAGAAACGAGAACTTGCAAATATCGACATCAGAGCCTCACCCGATGTGTTCGGGCAGCGAAAGCTGAACTTCGGGCGGGGTTTGGTGGCGTCGCGGCTTGCGTTTCGGTTCAGCTGAGCAGCACAAAGTCTGCAGCACACAGATGGCTACCTTAGGTACCTAGGTAGGTAGGTGCATAAGCCTCCAAATCTAAGCCTTCACTGATATCTAGACGTTCCCCCGTGTCTAGCAGTATGTTGGACTAAGTGTCGTTTGTATCCTAGTCACAAACTAGCCTTGGGCCTTCTCGACCTCTTATCTGATGGCACGAAGCAAAAATGAGGAAATTGAGGGGGGCCTCCGGCTACATCAACGACTGCGATCGCAAACACCCCTATCAAGGTCCAGCTTCTAAGACAGTGTCAGGCTGTTACTATGCGTGTACAGCGATCGAGCTCCCTCCGAGGACAGGCTCGGGACATCTCGGCATTCGATCGCCCGACTCGAAGCTCCCCTCCGCTCATACCGCAGCCAACAGCCTCAGGCTGCTTTGCAGGCATCGCCTATCGCCCTCCCAGCCGATTACCGCTTTCTAAACGGTACCATTGGGCATACATACAGCAATCAAAATGCACAACACCATTTTAGTCGGCTGTCTACACATCGCTTCCGACCACGGCTGGACTGTGAGGCCTTGGATTCGATTGTAGCCAGCGTGCGATCTACCTGTTTTTACCAAGGCTTGCCCTACCAGAACACCCTGTCGAGGCTCGCCGCAGCAAGTCACAACAAGGAATGTGTGTGCTCTTGCCTATCCTCTTTTCGTCTTACTTCTAGACATAATCAGTCGCGGAAGCACTCCCCGGCCTTTGAGAGAACGTAGAGTTGGACTCTTGTCGTCGCCATAGCTCGTCTACTGGGCCTCCATGAATACAAGACAACAATACCAGCATCGATCACTCCCGCAGGATGGCCACATCAGGATTCTCATCTTGTATCCTGGGCGGCCGGGCGATCCTCTTGTGGGAAAGCTCGAGGCAGTCTCCGTTGACAATGCGGGGTGCTACGAGGCCCTGTCGTACGTCTGGCTGGAACCGGGACCGCCGGACACCGCATACGAAATCCTGATCCGCGACGGCGACAACCACGGTGACGGTGACGGTCATCGTGATGTCAACGAGGCACCGCTAGTTCTGAGCGGCGGTGCCATCTTCGCCGCCCTGCATCGGCTGCGCCTCGACGACCGGCCCCGGCGTATTTGGGCGGACCAGTGCTGCATAAATCAGAACGACTTGGAGGAGAGGGGTCAGCAGGTGCGCTTCATGAACCAGATCTATCAGGATGCGTCCCACGTTCTGGTCTGGCTCGGGCTCGACGCAAAGAACGAGGCAGCATCGGCTTTTAGAGTCGTCTACGAGCTGGATGAGGCCCTGAGGAGTCACCCCCCTATCGGCGGCGGCCTGTCTCGCAGCCCAAGCATAGTTGACCTAGAAAGCCACATTCGGAAGAACCACAAGGCAGTTCAAGCCTTGACTGACCGCGCATGGGTAAGTCAGGCAGCTTTTGTTCTGCCCCTGAATAACCCCTGAATAACCCCTGAAAGGGGGCCCCACTCACCAGCACTTGCTCGCTCATGAACATAATAAAAATAAAAAAAGTTCAAACGCGGATGGGTCGTCCAAGAGATCGGAACAGCCACGCCAGCGACGATGATCTGGGGCGACGCCGAGATCTCGTGGGACACGCTGGCGGGCGTGTGCGAGCGGCTGAAGAAGTACCACCGCCTCCGCAGCGAGCTGGGCATCATGACGTCGGACATCTCGTTCCTCTACCGACGGTTCGTCGAGCCGGACGAGAAGACGCACCACGCGAACCGCTTCAACTTCGTGTACGAGCTGCAGCGGTCGCGCCACCTGCGCTTCAGCGACCAAAGGGACCGCGTCTTCGCCTTCCTGGGCCACTACTCGGTCCGCTCGCTCCACCAGCTCAGCTGCGGCGGCGGGACCGCAGTGGACATCGCGGCCGACTATACGAAAACGGTGGAGCAGACGTACGTCGACGTCGCTGTGCGGCTGCTGCGGGCCAATTCGGGCGCCGCCTGCGTCCTGGTGGCGGCGGTGCAGCATCGGCGTCTCAGGGACGACGGACCCAGGCTTCTGCCGTCCTGGGTGCCGGACTGGAGACACGGCGAGGCCATCATGCTTGCCGAGCCGATCTGCCCACATACCGCCCACGGCGAGTCTAGTGCAAAGCTCGAGATCGTGGAGGTGGAAGAAGGGAGGACAAAGGGAAATGACCACCGCCCCGCCAGCCACGTCATACTTCGAATCCATGGTGTGGAGATCGACACTGTCGCCAAATGCTCACGGCCACTGCGCTCCGAGGACTTCTATGGGAAGAAGACAGCGCTGGCGCCCGACCAGCCGGCTACGACGATGATCGAGCGGCTCTGGCGTGAAGTTTGCGGGATAAGCGGTCCTTTCGATCTGGATGATGCGTATCCAGCAGCCCAGGAAGGGGAGACCCAGACCTCAACAGCCTTCTTCGCCTTCATGCAGACCCTCAGCAACGGCTGCGTTCAGGCCGCAGGCCATGCATGCACATCGTATGCCGAGGTCCCAAACCGCGTGTGGCTGCAGAAGGCGGCGAGGTACATCGTAGAGACCTTGGGATCAACGACACCCTCTTCCTCCTCCTCCTTCAATAACGACGTCATATCAGATGCCCTAATCCAGGTCGCGGCCGAGAGTGCCGAGGGCGGCGCAGAGCGCGAAAGTGACCACGACCACGGCAGCGGGAAGTGGAGCCGATGGGCGACGTCCGCGGCAGACGGCCGGGTCTTCGCGAGGACTGCTGCTGAGGGATACTACCTGCTTGGACCATCTGTGCTGGAGCCGGGCGATGTAGTTTGTGTTCTGTTCGGCGCCAAGGTGCCGTTTTGTCTGAGGCCGTTAGGCGGCAGTGACAGGCGATACTTGCTCGTCGGCGAGTGCTACGTCCATGGGTTGATGAAGGGCGAGGCGATGGGTATGTTGGCGCGGGGCGAAGTTCAAGAGAGAGTGTTTGAGATTGTTTGATGTGTCTTGTCATGATTCTTCCTTCTTTATGATATGTAGGATTTTATGGTAGATAATAATGGATGGGCAGCTGGGTGCAATGAGTGTTTACGCGCATTTTTCTCTTCCCTAGCCGTTGAGCCCGGGCTCCATTGAGAGACCAATATCGTGCGATGGCGGTTAGGCCGGACCCGTATCATGATAGTGCAACGATAAAAATTGACTACTTGACCTAGTTCGGTACCTAGGTAGGTATGTAAAATGGTAAAAATTGTAAGTCTCGTGGGGAGAGATCGGAGGCTCTCCCGATGAGATAGGCCACTGATATTGATTGACTACGAGCCCTTGGTGGGAGGGTCAAATACGTGCTTCCACACGTGCCCTCCATATCGTCACAGATAGCTCATCAATGGGTAGACTGCTTAAATGCAAAGAACACCGTCTGCTCGACCTCATCCCTCGTAAAGTCCAGGTCTACCTCGCCAACTTTCCTCGCCTTGACTTCATCTTCGGTGGCCCAGACGAACCGCTGATGCTCTACGGGGTCTAGCTTCACCGCCGGCAGCAGAGCAGAAGTGCCGCCATCCCCTCCATATCCTCCGTCGCCCTTCACGTGCACAGCGAATTGGAACTGGCAGATCTTCTTCCCGTCCGAGAGGGTGTAGAAGTAAGGGTCGCCCACGGTTCCGCTGATATGGGCAGCCTCGAGACCGGCCTCCTCCTGCAGCTCGCGGGCGGCGCCGTGCAGAATGCTCTCGTCCTCGTCGTCGCAGGCGCCGCCCGGCGGCTCCCACTTGTCCGGGTCGTCCTCGTCGCCGGAGGCGCGCTGTAGAAGGAGGACACGCCGCCGTCGCCGCAAGGGCTTGTCATTGTTGTTGTCGACGGTGTCATCATCAAACACTACCAGCGCGCTCGTTGCGATGTAGCCAAAGGACGCATCCGGCCGAGCGTCGAGGTAGGCACGTTTCGGGACGGCGAACTCCGCGACGGATGGATCGTAGCTGAACTCGAAGGTCAGCTTTTGCTCAGCCGCTGCTGCCATTATCAGAGATTGCTGTTTTCGGGAAAGGTGGCTCAAAACGGTAGGGAAGTCGGTCGGCAAGCAAGCAAGGTGATGGATGGTTGCAGCTGCGGTGACACCGAAACTGCTGTGGGAGGGAATTTTCCTCCATCCATTTTTGAGTCACCAATAATACCCAGTCACCAGGAGTACTAACAATCACGGAAGTGGCTGAGCGCATTTCTTTATTCTTTATTCTACATAACTACTTTTTCTGTATCATCATTTTTTTTTTCAGCGAAAGAAGTCTTTTGTTTTTTCGAGGCCCAATTACTTCCTTGTTAATGGGAATACCAATAAGAGCCTCCGTTCCACAAGAACCCCCGTTTTCGTCGTCCCACGACGTGTGCTAGCAGAGATCGAGATCCCCCTGTTGTTTCACACAACGACGAGGAAATTGCACACACATGCCAATCACACCTCAATCACATATCGAGTTCCCTTTCTTGCATGTCACAGTCGCACAACGTTCCGGGAAGGGTGGGCAATCACTCAAGTTCCTCGCTGGCGTCTCATCATTCGCTGTCCACATTCGGGTTCATTTTCTATATCCCGCGGGCGGCGACCGGATACGAGTCTTGAGGAAGAAGGAGAAGAAGAAGAAGAAACGCGGGGGGAAGCGGCTCAAGTTATTTTTGAGTCTACGGATTGGACCAACTAATGTGATGCGGGATGGGATGGGATGCAATCCTGATGTTGTGCGAGCCTGGCTGGAGTGGCCAGCAGTGGCAAGCCTCTTTTTGCCCGTCAATATCACCTACCTGACTTCCCGATGTACCTGTAGGCCTGGAAGTGTCCATCGGGATAAGGGAAGCAGCTTGGTCACGCGAAGGCTCCGTGTAAGTAGCCAGGTCGAAGTGCAGACGATCGGTAAGGCTCGAAGAGCCAGGTACAATTACTCGGAGACAGTATCAGCCGGACATCCCTGCCGTCTCGTAGCTTGAGGAGCCAAGTGCCTCATGCTGTGTCTGTTCTACAGCTACTGAGGTGCCCACCTCCTTAGGTACCTAGATAGCCGCATCTTATCCTTTAATAGAGCTACTAAGAGGCCGACTTTCATCTACACGAAAAAGAGCGGTATCACCGATGTTTCTGGCAGGTCTAGAAACCCCAGCCTAGAACCCTGCATAAGATTATGTGATGCATGCTCACGGACGAGCTTGAGAATATTCCCCAACTCCATGAGATCACTGAGCGTCCACCGCTTGGCTGGGGTAAACTAGTAGTAATCGGATTCCTCGGATTCAGGGGCAGGCAAAAAGAATGGCAACTGCTTAGGATGGTAAAGTCATCGAATCATCAATATCCGCTACGTCACCTACAACCTCCCTCCTTTTGGTCAGGAAGGGAGTCTTTACACCGTTGTGTAAATTGTGAGAGCCCATCGATCCTGATCCTGATCTGGATGAACGTCCCTTCTTGCCCCCAATCTATCTCATCAAAATCTAGTAGCTCTAGCAGCATACTACGACCGGCATATGGGAGAAAAGTGCGGAGGAAGACTCGGAAAACGTTGCCTTCTCCCGGAAACGCCTTTTCTCCTCGGTATCCGCGTAGCACTCGACATCCCGCCAAGCGACGGCCAACGTGCGTCTCAGCCCAAAGCGTCCGCAGGGCTCGGCTCGTATTTCCGGAGAACGCTGCTCACCCTCTCTCTCTCTCTCTCTCTCTCTCTCTCTCTCTCTCTCTCTCTCTCTCTCTCTCTCTCTCTCTCTCTCTCTCTCCCCCACGCACACACACATCCCCTCTTATCTCACACCCATTTTCTTAATTCTTTCTATGAGGAGTTGCAACTGGGGCAGGAATTGGAAACGGATGGGGATAGGCATAGGAATAGGGATATGAATAAGGATCTGGAAATGGACATGGACATGGACTCATCGGTCTCAGGAACTGAGATAAAGGAAAGGAAGAGAAAGCAAAGGGACTTTTTTTTTTCTTTCTGCGATATACCAGGTCTCCCCACTGCTAGATGTTTATACCTGAGTGCTTTTGCATACCTAAAACCCAGCTTCGTAGACTCATGTCAGATAGGAAAGCAGCAGCGACAAAATGCAACTACTGACTTGACTGGAAGCCCTCTCTGCCTCCATTGTAGAAAGCGTGCCTACGAACTCGTAATCATCTAGCGTTGCGATGCATGGGACGTCTTGAATGAATAACATGCTCGCCATTGCAGAACACTACAAAGATCTCATGGACAGATAGATATGTACAGAACTCCAGCTACGCTAAGCCTATGCTGGCTGGCCATCTTTGATTCTTTCCATTAACTTCACACCACCACCGAAACTCAAACCTGCAGGTGGACGTTACAAGTGATGATGTCCCTCCCTCTCTACCGTCCGAAATAGAAGCACAACGCTCTCCATCCTATGCTATCTGATGATACATGATGGTCAAACCCGACGCCGATGCTACAACGAAAAGAACAGAAACCCCGACACGCCCGCGCCCTCGATGGATGGCGATTACTTGTTGTAGCAGGCGTTACTCAACCACACCAGCCCCAAGACGACAGCAACCCTCGCCAGGTCCTGCCACCACCACCGCCGCCCGCGCGGCTCTCCACGTCCTGACGCGGACGACGGGTGCCGGCGATGCCATTGGCCCCTTCTAGACGTCCACCCTCCGCCAAAGGCCCCTATGGCAGCGGCGCTCTCCGTAGAGCTCGTGCCGCTCTCGGGCCCCTCGTCATCATCGTTATCGTCGTCGCTATTATCGCTGCGCTTATCGTAGCGCGTCGAGAAGGACGGCAGACGGGCGTGGTGCCCACGGCTGCCACCACCACCACCACCATACCCACCACCTCCACGGCTGCATCCCAGCGCCCACTCCGCCAGTCGTGCCGAGGCCCGCCTCGCATGCCAGCACAGGAACAGGAACACGACCGACACAAGCATCGTCTCGAGCCTCCAACCCGCCAGGGCGATCAACGACGGCGACGGGGACGCCGCAAGCGCAGCGGTAGGAGAGACCGGCTCCCAGCGCCCGCCGTCGTCGCGGCGGGGCCACAAACCCGGGCGGAGGAGGGCCAGGCCGTCCCCGGCGAGCCAGGCGTGGTTCCGGAGGACGTAGGCCTCCAGGGCCAGCGGGCCCAGGAGCGCCGGCAGGGCGAGGTGGTGCGCGCGCAGGGCCGGGTGGCAGTTGCGCAGGAGGGCGAAGGCCGGGACGGGGACCAAGGAGATGTAAGGGTGGTAGGCGTCGTACGAGTCGCGGTCGACGTAGCGGTGCAGCGACTGGGTCTCGAAGAAGAAGACGAGGAGGCCGACGATGGCGCAAAGGAGGATGATGGGGTAGATGGACTCGGAGAAGCGGTCTGGGTACAGGATGGCCAAGAGGAGCTTGTCACCGAGGTTCGTCGCGGAAAGACGGGGGGCGGTGGTGGTGGCGGGTCGAGCGCCGGGGCGGGCGGAGGCGATCGACCGCGGGAAACCAGGCGAGGCTTCGAAGGCCGCTGAGGCGGCAGCGGCAGCGGCAGTAGACGGCGTGGTGGTAGTGGTGGCCATAAGGCGGCGACTGTCGCTCTTGAGGGCGGAGACCCTGTGCGCCAGGACGGCAGCGATCATGCCCAAAAACGGCATGAACAGGTCGCCGGCAATTGGGTGGCGCACGTCCTCGGCGTTATAGGCCACCGGCCCAAAGAAGCTGAGAGCCCAGCCAACCGCCTCGAACCAGGCGGCGTGGTTGGCCAGGGCGTTGGTGAGCGCGGCCATCAGCACCAACTTCAACATCACGGCCGTCGGGTTGGTGTTGAGGTGCCGCCCTCCTGCTCTCATGGCGACGTAGGTTACGAAGAACCAGAAGGTCACGAGTCGTGGGAAAGAGTAGAGCGTCCCGTCGGTCTGCATCATCAGGGAAAGGACGAACGGCAGGAAGTTGAGGCGCCACACAACAGCCGCCACCCGGCGCAGCGAGTAGTCCTCCGTCCTCAGGAAGTACGTGGCGTGTCCGTACGTGGACAAGAAGAGGTAGGCCGCGGCAAAAAGGCGAGAGAGTTTGTAGGTCCACAACAGGCCCGTGGTGTCCTGGAAGTGGAAGACGAGCAGTAGGAACTGCATCAGCCCCTTCCACTCGTCCGACACCTCACGGGGGAGGAAACCCGGGTCGAAGCGGCTGCTGTCGTCGTCAGCCCCACAAGCTGTAGTACCAGTTGAGACGACACTGCTTCCCCCACCGCTGCTGATCTTGCCCATGCCCTTACCACCGCCGACACCGCCCCCACCGCTCTTGCGCACGGAGAGAAAGCTGGCCACGCTCGTGATGACCATAAGGCTAGTGACCGAGATGGCGCTGAGCCGCTTCTCAGCCTTAGCGAAGAGGTGGGTGCGGTCGGCGAGATAGCAGTACAGCAGCACGGCGAAGAACGTCAGCGCGGCACGCAGATGACGGGCATGCGGGAGGCGTCGCCCCAGCCTGCGCAAGCTCACGCGGCGGGCCCACAGCAGCATCGGGAGCACGGCCGTGCCTGTGACGAGGATCGCCCTCTGGCCGCGCACGGGCTGGGCGTAAGCGGTGCAGCACGTGGTGCGGGCCGCGTGGCCGCCGCCATGCTGGGCCAGGCCGGCGTTGCAGCGCAGGTTGAGCAGGAGGTCGAGCTTGCGGTCGGCCACGACCTCGCGGACGTGGAGGCCCGTGTCCTCGAAGGCGCGGCGGACCCGAACGGTCATCTCGTTGTAGGCGCCGACCACGTGCACGCGCTCGGACTGCGGCAGGTGCGCCAGGTAGTCGTTCATGCGCCGGATCTTGCTCGGGGTGAGGGCCTCTGCCCGGGCGGGCGAGAGCTTGCGGTACCGCGGCACCTGCACCGGGGTCATGACGATCTGGTTCTGCAGGTCGGGCCACTGCTTCTCGCTGCCGGCCTCGGGGTAGAGGTCGTGCTTGAGGTAGGGCCGCACGTAGTCGACCCCGCGCTTGAAGAGCTCGAAGTAGTCGTCGCCGCCGTTTCGCGCAGCCCACAATCCCGGGGCGCCTAGCACTAGCAGGGCTGCAGTGCGCCGTTCCACGCTCTGGCCGGCGGCCGGGTCCGGGCTGAAGCGCGCCAGCTCCTCGGCCAGGCCGGTCGAGTTGAGCCAGGGGTCCCACACGAAGACGAGCTCTATGCCGTCCAGGTTCAGGCTGACGTCGTGCTGCGGGTTCTCCGACACGAACTGGGCCATGCGTTCCTCCTCTGCTCGCACCGAGTCGAGGCGTTGAGCCGCGGCCCAGAAGATCTGCCTCACGGTCGAGTCGCCCACGAAGACGACGCGCTTGGAGTCGCTGCCCAGACAGCCCCTGAACTCGTCCCAGGGGTATTCATGCATGAGGCAACCGGTCGGCTCCCACTTGTCGAACTCGTGGCGCTCGCCCCCTGGCGGATCGCGGGATGGTGGCCACGAGCCGCTGTTGAGCAGTGACACACATCGGTTCGGATCATAACGGCCTTTTGGTTTTCAGGGTTAGATAAGTTGTGTCTCAGTCCCGTCCTAAGCCGTAGGATACGGCGAGAGCCGACTGAATATGCACCTGACCTCTACTGGAGGGCATCGGCGAGGGCAAATAGGGGGAGGGCGTGCGAGATGCAGATAGATATATGAGAGCAAAGTAATATCAAGAACACATTGAATACGCACCAACAAAGAAGTACTGCGCGACAACAATGAGAACGACCAGACCCAAGGATGCCCTTGCTACCGTCTTAGCTAACGCGCTCGCGCCGGAATAGGAAACGTGATGAGCCCATCGTGAAAGCAGCATAGAATCACCCAGTGCTGCTCACAGAGGCCGGTGCCTCGCCTCGAGTTGGCCTGTCTTGGCCTTCGGCACTTGGGATGCGCAGGCGGCCCGGCCGGATGAATGAGATGGCGCTGAATGAGGAAGTCTGTCCTGTGCTCTCTCTCTCTCTCTCTCTCCCCTTCTTAACCCCTATTTTTGAGTCGATAGCGTTTAAAGCAATCAACGGGCAGAAAGAAATGCGAAGACAAAAACGAGCTTGTAGATGTGGTATGTTCTGGGGTTTCTGACTGAACAAAAGGGCGTGTGTGTGGTAAGGCTGCCGCTACCTAATAGTAGCAGGGCATACAACGACCTAGGCTCCGGAATCGAGTTGAAAAACGATCGCCCGTCTAGTATTCCGTACGTTATGAGAGACTCAAGAGAGGGCGACCCGCGAACAACAAAGAATTCGTGAAAGTGGCCGCGAAGACTGGCGATGTTGATGTGAAGGGAGGGTTAATTGTTTGGGCAAGACGGGATACGCATCGCAGTCTCCCGTCGTGGTAATGATTGCTGAAAAGAGAAAGAGCAGTCGCCCGACGAATCACGTCCACCACAGACGGCGGGAAGGCGGTGTCGGTGCGGCTGCTTGGGCTTTGTTCGTGGCGTGCAGTCGAATCCGACCTGCTCGGTTGTCCTTTCCAAAGATGGCCGGTTCGTGTTTGGAGATGTTCTCGCCGACCTGGAAATCCAATTGATGGTACATGAACCTTTTAATTTTCTTCTTTCTCTTCTATTGTTTTTCTTTCTTTTTCCCTGGTACGGTTTTTGACAGCTATGGCTATCTATTACCCCGTTTTGTAAAAGTGTTATTTTTAGGGGGGGGGGATCTTCGTTAATAAAAGAGGAAACGCTTGTTTGTCTTGGCATCGTCCATCCTCCTCCTTTCCTCGCGACGGACGACCAAAAGAGCGGGCGAGTTCTTCCACTTGAAGGAGCCGTGATCCGTCTTGGCTGATTGCTCAGCCGTGTCGAACGGCGCAACTCGCCTGGGGCGCCATGGCTGATGACACAGGAGGAAGGCAGGTGGGGTGCACAAGGACTGGAGGGACGCTAGGAAATGTTTCAGAAGGGGGGATATATTCCCGGGACGGGCGGGAATAGCGAGCGCTCACTCGGCCGCAGATGAAGAAGATATTGAGTGTTCGTTTGTTGGTCGTGATTGACAATTGACGGTTCGTTGGCTTGACCTAGAGGTAGGGTTAGAGATGGCACGGGAACTGCAGCCGCGGTCGGATTTCTGTCAGGAACCCGCCACGGAGTTCAAGCGAGCCGGTGGTGTTGTTTGCTCCACCTTCAGTCGTCATTCTGTGGGGTCTCCCCAAGATAGAATTCCCCATCCGAAGGCTTTCAACAGCCTTTGTTGGCTTGGGTGCCAATCTGCAATCTGGAAGGCGACGGTTGTTATCAGCATCCTGACAGACTTGCCTGAGCATCCAAGCCATCTATCCAGTCAGCCAGTCCACATAGTCCAGACAGTCTAGACACCTGAGTGACCTGACAGACTTCTTCGCGCGAAAGTCGTGCGTTATCGTTCAAACAGCCCGTCTTCGGAGCTGAGCATATGGGTATGTTAGCCTCCACAAGAGACGAGAGTGAGTGGGCCGTGATAGGGGTTCAGGAGCCAAGGGATATCGCTCCCGTGAGTTTTTCCGCACCGCGTCACGCTTATTTCCACCTCACTCAAAAATGTCTCGATGAAAAATCCATGGGCAAGCCTCCAAGCTTCGCCGCTCATGTCCTCATGCGCACATCCAGGGCGATCTGAGCTGATGACCTTGAGGGCGTCTTGACCTTTCGGTCGAGATGAATTAAAGCAGGCCAGCGTCCCAGTCAATCGGGTAGGAAGGTAGGTAGGTATCTCTAGGAGAAGGGATGCCATCGAGCAACGATTATCCTCACCTTATGATACCCAAAGGACGGCCGATCCTGTCCTCCCGTCGATTCCTCGGAACTCGGCCAGCCGCCTTCCTCCACGGGCTGGTCTTGAGCCAGGATGTATCGGCCACCCGCCTCAGGCTGGGTGGACGTGCATCAAAGACGGAGAGCAATGTTCCATCACGCGGACGTGCAACGCTTTTTGAGTACGGGACCTTCCGCCAGACCGTTAGGTCGGAGCACTGGAGTCTCTCGTAATTTATCTGTTGCGACATACATACCCCATATTCACATCCGTCTTTCCCCATCTCTCACGCTGTTCGAGTCTGAAAGGCTGTGAACGGTTGTGATGGCTGTCTCGAAGCCACTGCATGATCCCCAAGCAGGGGTTGAAAGGGCGTTCTCAGAGAGAACATAAACTGCCAGACAAGATGAAGAAAACGCCATTGAGCAGTGAAGCACATCGCTCATCCCCCAAAAAGAAGACGAAATAAATATCCCGAGAAGAAAAAGCAAGGATCAATTGACAACCAACCATGGCCAGTCGATGTTTGTGGCCGATTGTTCGGTCATCTTTCCCATCTCAACTCCTGTCAGAAAATTATATACCAGATTAACCCACATCTGAGGCCCTCAACCATCTGATAAATATGCCTATCTAGCGACCACTGGTGAAAGCAAGCGAGATCAACCAATGAATGGAGGGCGAGGGAGCAGAAAGGAAAAGGGGAAGGGAAACAAAGAATGAGATAGCGAGAACAATCGAGGCTGATCGTTGGGCCTAGACGAACTCACTCGGCTCCCTCGACATCGTCATCGCCGTAGTTACTCTGTGAAGTCGGGGCGGTCAGGACAAAAGCCAACTATTCCAGCCAATGTGCCTCCCGTGAGAGTTAGAATCTAAGCAGACTTGCAGCAAAACCTACCGGCTTCTCCTGGAGGAGATTCCCACGCAACAGCGCATTGAGGTTGGCCAGCTCCTCGTTCGACCTCCGCAGCCCCTGGCGCACGGGGATGTGCATGGCCTCGACGCCCGACAGGCCGCGAATCTCCACCAGCTCGTCGATTCCCTGCGCGTCGCTCAGCCGGATGCGGTTGTGCTGCGTGAAGAACCGGCTGAAGAACTGCTGGCGCTGGGTAAGGTGGCGGGTCGTGCTCACGGACGGCATCACGATGAGCTTGCGCAGCCTGCGGCACCGCTTCAGCAACTTGAAGGCCTCGACCGATTTGGGGCCGCACCAGTGGAACCTGATGGACTGGATGTTGCGCAGCATGAGCGCGTTGGTGCGCAGCTGGTGCGCCATCTCGCATGTGCAGCTGAAGTAGAACTGCCGCTCGCTCATCGCCACGCACATGAGCTCGTCGCGTACTGTCTTGGATACCAAGGCAAGACCCATGGTTTCGCTCGTCCACCTACGGTGTGTTTCTCTAGTGGTCAGCAGAAGCCAGCAGAAGCCTCATATGTGGAGTGTCGATACACTCGACTTCTGTACGGCGTGGACTTCAGTTCCGTATGGTACCGACTTAGGACGGCGACAAAGGAGGGAGGGATGTCAGGACTTGCACTTTCTTCGCTCCAGGATGGCTACTTATGCCCTCGAAGCTGCAGAAACAGTCCGTGGACTTCGACACGGGATAGCAGGTCTTCTCGTCTCGGGAAACAGAGAATCGGTTGGGTGGCGTGGTCAGGTACTGGCGGTAGATGAGGTTTCGTACCTCCCGCGGGAGTTTCATGAATGACAACATCGACGGAGTGTCGTCTAAGGGATCGTGGGAATCAGCTCAGAGCCAAAGACAGACTTGATGGCCCCCGCTCACTCCACCTTGTTAAATAAGGGTCAGGTCGGCTCACCTCCGGCCTTCAGTATCTTGGTGAGAGTGCAAATAAGAGCTGCACCGTCCTTCACCTCCTTGGGGCGCACAGAAATCAACGTCGCCACCTGGTCAATAGTCTCGATGATGGCCTTTCTGTGATTTCGCGAGTGCCGAATCATGCGGCGGAGCTCGTCCTCGTCCGCGTAATGCTTGCGGACGTCGTCGATGGTCCTCAGGAGGAACTGCACGTGCTCGGATATGCCGAAGCGCCGGTGGATGTTCTTTGATTGCTGCGCGTAGTAGTCGAGCTCGTTATTCATTTTGCCCGGGGCGCCCGGATGCTGCCTTCCGTCCTTCCCGTCCGGTCGGTATTCTCGACGTTGGATGGCGGCGGCCAGGCCGGTGGGCTTTGTCGAGCAAACGAACGATCGCAGAACTGGGAAACTCTTGGATGAAAGAATCTCAATGCATCGGCTTGGCCCGCGCGGCCTCAAATAGGCCGGGAGCAAGAAAGGAGGTTCCCTGGCCGCGCTAGGGGTGATTCGGCGGTGGAGGAGAAGGGCAAGGGAGTGATATGGTGGGAGTGACAACGTGCCTGAGATAGCGGGTGACTCAGGACGGGGCGCGCAATAAGGGCTGGTGCCACTTGACCCGAGGTGATGGAAGGGACTTGATCACTTCCGCTGCTTACCGCAAACCTATTAGGAAGCCGCTAGATGAGGACTCGAGGCCTAAATGGGAATAAAGCTTGCCGGGCGTGCCTTCCTAGGACGGGATTGTAGGCCAGGCAGGAGCGGAAGTCACGATAGGCGGGGTCAGTCGCCCATTTTCATCGGCGGTCTTGGTGGACAATCTACCGACCAAGTTGGGGCCAGGTTGGCTGGCAACGGGTAGGAGAAGATATGATCTGGAGACAGATTCGGACCCAGATTCAGGGTGGGAGACGATGAGGTATATATATCCGCAGCGTGGTGGCAGCGTCAGAGTTGTGGTGCAGTAAGACCGCGAGTATGGAAAATGGATCAGTAGTATATGGCGCTGGAGATATCGTGAGACCACAGAGCTGCGAGGGTAGTGAACTAGCTGCAGGACGGAGGAGGAACAGGAGGAGGAGAATGAGGAGAAGAGGAGGGCAAGGTAAAGGCCTAGATTTGGTTGGCTGAGCTAGACGGCCACTCTTGCCTCAAATGCGGCCTCGCACAGATGCTCTTTTATCACGACCTTGAGCGGTAGTGAATCCCTTCATTTCATCGCCTCCTGAATTAGCGGCAGGCAGCAGCAGCCTGGGAACGAGCCGCGCAAAAGCCTGTACTCGTGAAGCCCCTCCAGAAGGGAAAGCCGTGACAACCGACACGGAAGGCAAAATGTCAAAGATACCTGCATAGTGCACAGTGATCCGAGTGATGAGGAGCGGGTATTCTTCAGATTCCCTATATGAAAATATACGACAAAGAGGAATTGTGTAAACATTGGGGGATGCCTCAAGTCCAGAGAAAAAACAACAAAACGCCTCGCTATGCAGTTTTTCTGACCAAAGACATATGATCCAGGAAATGGGAACGATTTAATACCCAGAAGTGTAAAAGGAAGCACGCAGTAACAATCTCTCGAGCTATACCCTCAAGAAAAGAAAAACCCAAACCCGTGGATACCCCAGGTCGGTCAGGCACCTAAGAGATAGATGATGCTCAGACTCAGAACATCAGCACAGCGGCAGCCAAGAAAGCCACCAGCGCTCCCGTGCCCATGCCGAGCCTGGTGCCCTTCGTCGAGGCGGCGCCCGAGTTCCCCGACCCGGTGGTCGACGTGCTCCTCCCCGTGGCGGTGATGCCGTTCATGGCGTCGGCGGTGTTGATGGACGGGCCCTTGTCGTAGAAGTCGACGAGGATGAAGACGGGCTTGACGCCCCACTCGCTCCTGCACGTGGCGGCGTGCAGGCCGAGGGCGCCCGTCGTGGTCGTGTCCGGACTGTTGGTGGTGTCGATGTCGGAGACGGCGGGGATCTGGATGCTGCTCGAGATGCTGCTGTACTTGAAGTGGTTCATCAGGGGCAGCATGTTGCTCGCGACCGCGGACGCGGCCGTGCCCGCCGAGGAGGGGCGGCCCAGGCTGCAGTTGAATCCCGAGGCGGAGGTGACGAGGAACTCGGTCTCGAAGACGTACGCGAACTCGGGGAGCAGGTAAGGGTAGGTCGAGGAGGCGGTGATGGAGGCGATGAAGGTGACCAGGCGGGTGTTGGCGGAGATCATGGACTGCAGCGTGGGCCAGTTGCCGGTGGCCGAGGACGAGGCAGGCGTGTAGCCGTACTTGGAGATGCCCGAGGCCTCGAAGACGGAGCCGAAGGACGCCACGTCGACATTGTCCGAGTTGACCAGGAGGATGGTGACGACATCGTTGGGGTGGTTGTCCATCCAGAAACGGATGGCGCCGAGCCAGTCCTGCAGCGGACCGGCGTCGAGCAGCTGGCACGTTGTGTGACACAGCCGGAGGGTGCCGTTCTCGTTGTGCACCTGCGCCTGCAAGAGCCGGAGCCCCGCATTGAGCGCCGCCGTCGCGTTGAAGAACTGGTTCCCCGCGAGCGAGTTCCCAGTCGAGGCGTCCCGCAGGAAAGCGCTGTCGTGAGCGCCCATGTGCGTGATGTTGTTGTACGTCCTGCTGCAGAGCGCTGGCGAGTTGTTGCACGCCGTGTCGGCCCTGGGCTTGAGCGCAGCAGCAGCAGCAGCGTCTGTCGCTGCAGAAGTCTCGTGTCTGAGCTGTGGGCTCGCAAGCACGCCCGTAGCGGTTGACAGAGCGAGCAGCGCGGTGGCCGCAGCCGCAGAAAACAGCGATCTGAATGATCCAGCCATTTTTTTCGAATATTTGAAATCTACCTAGGTTGGCAGGTAGGGTAGGTAGCCGTCTATAGGTAGTTGACGAATTCCCAGCTCAAGCCCAGCCGAAAGAAAGCTCTGATCCCCTGTGTTTCCTTGGTGTTTCCCTAGTGAAGAAGACTAAAAAAAGGACGGATGAAAAAGGCAGGACAAGCAGTGGAGGGAGGTCCTTGCTTTGACCGCAACGAGGGACGACGAATGCAAGTGAGCGGAGGATGGAAAGAGAAAATACCCTCGTTCCAAAATGACAAAGAGATCAAGAATCCCAAAAACAAGCAAAGGGAAAAAATAGCGAACAGACGTCACTCGTTATAAACATGCAACACTCACCTCCACGCACTCTCCCATCAGCCCTTCGGATTTTCAGGGGTCCTCTCGCTGGGGCATCCGGACCCACCCTCCACGCCCTCCCGAAGTGCTGCGCCCCCCTGTATTCCGCAAACGGCAACGTCAGCAGCGCCAAAATTGCTGCCAAGCCTGCCGGGGTCAATCAGCCTCAACCGATCGAGTGTTTCGAAACCGTTACGCGTTGGTGGGTTTCTTCGTTTTCTTCTTCTTCGTGTCAACTCCATCTTGAATGAAAGCAGAGAAGCTGAGAAAGAAGAGAGAACAGAGAAAAGAAAGAGACAAAAAATGAGTGGTATTCGCTGTTGGAGGCTTTGCCGTCCTGTAGGAGCATCACGACGCAGAAAAGGGGCACGCACTCGGAACCTCAAAGACGGAAAAGTTTTCTTCGGATCAGACTTCAACTTTCCAGCTCCTCCAACTCCAACAGGGCCAATCCTTGCGGCGGTCCTGGGCGGCGCTGACCTTGCATGGCGCCTGAGCTTCCAGCTGGGATCCGGCGCTACGTGGGGCTCGGTGTGGCTGACAAGCTGGCGCGACGCCTTTTCTTTGCTTGCACGTACTTTCCTGACTTCCTCAATGCCTGGCTAGAGGTAAGTAATGAATACGAAATCCATGCAAGGAGTTACTGTACTAGCAGTATGTGCCTATGTTGTAGTATGTACAGCTACTGTTCTAGCCCCAGCGGACCTCCATCCCCCTTCAGAAGCTCAGAGTATACCCAAGGTACCTAGCGATGCAGAGGGAGCGACGGCTCGCATGCCGAGTCCGCCGAGTCCCTCGGCACTACCCCACCGAGGTCTGACTCCAGCCGCCAAGCAGGTAGGTAGGTATGCACGAAGACGAGACTCCGAGATCTGGTGTGTGTGTGTGTGGTTGAGGTCCGAGGAGGCACAAACGTCCAGCAAACTTTTCCCTCGAGCGGTGCCGTAGGTCGCTCGCACGGCGGTGCCAGTCGGTACGTATTCGGAAAGGGGCTATTCGCTCTTCTGTCGGGAGTCTTATGCAGAAACAACGAGCGGGATGCCTAAGTCTCTAAGCTAGCTAGCTAGTTCCTGTCGCTACTGGTGCGAACACAAACGTCATGATGGATTTCCTAAGTCTAGTTTCCTCACTCAGACGGGATATCACAGGTTAGTGGCAAAACGGAGGACAGCATTGCTGTGAGATTTTTACACCGTTGCAGCACTTATTATCCCGGACAGCATACCTCCACCTATTTTGGGGCGGCGAGTTGCACGAGGGACAATGATGTACGTGTCACCGTACACAGGCGCGACAGGAAGACACGGTGCACAAGAAACGGCCTCGCATTGATTGATGACATCGCTTTTTGCTTCAATTACTACCTGCTCAAGGAGCATAAGAAATAGGATGGACACGGCCGTACGCATACATGGCCTGTTTCTTCAACCCCTGACTGGAACTCGGTGTGAAGTCCACCTACTAATGATGCAGTGGTGTGCGTGTGACGGACTGACCCCTTTTCACCTAGCCGAGGTACCTAGTAGGACGTGCGTCTTAGCAACACCCTCATTCTGGATCATCATTATACTTCGATGCATCGGTAGATGCCGTCGCGGCGGCGGCAGCAGCAGCATTCGCAGCCGCTTTGCCTTCTATTTCCTTGAGCTTGTCCTTACCCTCCTCGGTCGTCGTATCAATGATTTCGTCCTCGAGGCTTAGAATTCCCGCCTGCAGTTGTGCGTGTTCATGAGTGTGTGACGCAGTCAGCTCTCAGTCCAGCCCATCATCTACTTCATCTGCCTCACATCGTTTACACGCCGCGCGCGTCCCGTTCGAGTAGGGAGGGCATGGGAGGAAGAGAGGGAGGGAGGGAGAAAAAGAAATGAGAACCACCAACCTCTCCGAACTTCCCCACCAATTCTTCCGCCTCATCAACCTTCAACTTCCCCAGCGCCTCGTTGACCTTATCAAGACTGCCCGTCTCCAGCGCGGCCCTCATATCCGGCGAGAACGTCTCGAATATGTCCCGCCCGGCCTTCTCGGCTGGGTCGTCGCTCTCTTTGGAAGGGATGTGGATGGTGATGACCGTCCCTGGCTCGACGGCGTGCAGCTGGATCTGCTCCACCCCGCCGGACCCGCCGCCCTCGGCGGCCTCGCGCGCCTGCTGCGCTAGGATCTCCTTCACGCGGTTCCGGATCTTGGTGTGGGTGTCGTGCACGTCTTTGATGAAGATGTCCCGCGCCTGGTGATTGGGCGTCGTGACGCGCTTGAAGAAGAGCGGCACGCCGTCGCGGCCGAGCGCCCTGCAGTACTGCAGCAGAAGAGCCTGGTGCACGGCGCCGCGGGCCGCGTCGTCGCGGCTCTCGAGCTGCGCGTCGAACGCTAGCATGAGAAGCGAGTCCGTCTCGCGTTCCGTCAAGATTTCGGGGTGTGCCGTCAGGAACTGCATGCTGGCTTGGTAGTCGCTGGGCTTGATGGCCGCAAATTGCTTCCCTAGAGGGGACACCTCGATCTCTTCGTTGTCGTCGTCGGCGGAGGCAGTGGCCTTTGAGCTGGATGCCCCGGTAGAGGCGCTGCGACCTGTATCGATAGCGCTGCCACTAGCGGCCGCGAAGTTGGGGTTTAGAAGCTCCGGTTGGCTGCTTTTGCTGGAGGCGGCCGCGGTGGAAGGTTTTGACTTGTTCACGTGCGAGCTGTCGAAGCCCGTGTGGATGCCCTCGCTAGTGATCTTTCGGCTCTCCTCCTTCTCCAGCTCCGCAAGCCTTTTCTCCAGCTGGACCTGGAGATCCTGTACCCTAGTCAGGTGGCCTTCAATCTCCGTTGTCATTGCACTGTACCTCTCTTCCTGAGTGACCTTATTTTCTTCCATGGCCTTGTTGACCTGATCCAGCAATGCTGCCATCATCTTGGTGTATGACAAGACCTCAGCGTTGCCGTCGTGTACGCCCGCTGGCGGTTGTGGCGGCTTGTCGTCTTCGGGCTTCATCGTAGCTGCGGTCTCCATTACGGCCTGAAATGCCACCTCGGCCGGGTTGCGCGTGGCGGCGTCGGCCGCGTGGTTCTTGAACGCCGAGAGCAACGAGCTGATGCGCTTCATCAGGCCATCGTTCACGATCCGCTCGTACTTGAGTGTCTCGATCTCATGCTTCCGTCGCGCTCGCTCCATATGGATCTGGTTCTGCTTGGCTCGGATGAAGGACCTCTTGTCCACATTGGGGTGGACCTCGATATCGGAGTCATCGCTGAGCTCCAGCGCGTCCTGTATTTCGGGTGAGTGTTTCCCTCAACATGCGTAGTCAGCTGGAGGCTCTTAAATTCTTTTGGGGCTGGGGATATATAAAGCCGGCGGGCCGGCGCATGCACGTACCCATTTGCTGTAGTCGACTGGCATTTTGGAGCCGCGAGGATCTTAGATCTCAGGACTCGACTTGAACGGGACTGATCTAGTTCGGCTGGCGAAGGGTTGCCGTAGGTGCTGTGTCTGATTTGAAAGATTGGCGATTCTGAACATCGAAGGGGTGGGCGAATTGGTTTTTACAATGGCTTGATATCGTTGCGTGAACTGAGCTGATTTTTGGACGATGATGGGTTGGTCGGGAGGGACGGCTGGCTGCTCTTGGAACGTTCTAGTCGCTCAGGGCAGCTATCGCAGCCCCCTCTAGCGGGGTCGGAATTGAGGCGGGGACGGCCCTGGTGGGGCCCAACTGATCACATTTGTGGGCGGTACAAAGAAACGACGCGCCTGACGGCCCGCCTTTGACAGCCAACGGGCACGGCCGCATGGGGACTGAGGCCTGAGTATTGACCCATGAGAATCACGATCAACAATATGCATGAGCTTGAAGATCATTCTGTCTGTGGCGGGGGCAAAATGCCATGAAAGCACGGAGGTGCCGGTTGGGATGGGCCAACATTTAATGCACGTATCGTCAGTAACATGCAGAAAAGAGAAGCACCAACATACCTCGTCTAAATGTTTCCAAAGGCAGCCCCTTTTATCACCGGCTGGCTCTGGGCTATTTTGGGCACGGATGTGGAAGGACGTTCGCACGCTTTCAATACATTCCATCTATGATCTTCATGACTTGGAAAACACGTCACAGTTCTAGCTCTGGCGCGTTTAATTCATTCGCTTCAGCTCGGCCCTGCTCATCCGCCTTTTCTGTCTAAGTTTTCTTGGTTCCTTCTTTTTGTCTGCTAGTCATGACGCGAGGGGGGGGGTATAATTCGTCTCCTGTGGGTCGACGCCGACGCTATGATTGAATTCATCCTTGGCTCAACGCTGATCCAGGCCAATCCAATGGTGGAAAAAGCAACATGAGGCAAAACGGAAAAGAGAGTATATATCCATACACGTAAAGACACGAGCCACCGGCCAACCATCCATCCATCCATGCTTGCGCTTCAGATCATGACCCATGAGATAAGAGTGCCGAGGAGGAAAATAGAAGGTGATATATACAGCTAGACACAAACAACAGCAACGACTACCTACACATTGATCTCTCTTCCTGTGACCAGCTACTGCATCGTTTTCAAGAACCCGTCCAGGTCGAAGCTCTCCTCGTACTGGCGGTTGTCCCACAGCTCTCCCAGGTCCTCGAGCCACGGCGCCTTCTTTCCAGGCTGCCGCACGTCGCCCGTCTCGACGTCGACCATGTCCTCCTCCCTGCCGTCTATGCCAGCAGCAGCAGCGCCACCGCTGCCACTGCTCTCGGGCTTGTCGAAGATGAGGCCCGGGCCCGACTCGCCCAGGCTGAACAGGTCCAGGATCTGGTCCGTGTCCATGGTCGCCAGCCCCGCGTTCTGCTGGTTGACGACGGTGGAGGCGACGTCGATCTTGAAGCGCTGCAGGCTCAGGATCTTCTCCTCCAGCGTGCCGCGCGTGATCAGGCGGTACACGTTGACCACCTTCTTCTGCCCGATGCGGTGGGCGCGGTCCATGGCCTGCAGGTCGCGCTGCGGGTTCCAGTCGTGCTCCACGAAGATGACCGTGTCGGCCCCCGTGAGGTTCAGCCCCAGGCCGCCGACGCTGGTCGTCAGCAGCAGCACGTCGAAGGACGGGTCCGAGTTGAACTTGTTGACGATGTCCTGGCGCTTGTTGGCCTCGACGGAGCCGTCGAGCCGCAGGTACGAGACCGAAGGGAGCAGGCGCTTCAACACGGTGTTCTGGACCATGTCCAGCATCTCCTTCATCTGGCAGAAGATGAGCGCACGGTGCGGCTTGATGGGCTGATACAGCGGGTCGTTACTCGAGTCGTTACCCTCGACGCCGATGCCGCAGTCGACCAGCAGGTCGCGCAGGGCCGTCAGCTTGGGCGCATGCACGTGATCCTCGAGGCTGGTGCCCTGCTTGGCCAGGATGCGCTGTGTCTCCTCGTACAGCCGGTGGCCGGCCTTCATGACCAGCGCCGGGGAGTTGCATAGCTTGCGCATGTACTGCAGCGCCTGGAAGATGTGCTGCTTGGCCTCCTTGTCCTCGCGCCCGGCCTGCTCGGCGATCTTGGCTGACTCCTTCTTAGTGAAGTCCTCGAACAGCTTCTTCTGCAGGTCGCTGAGGTCGCAGTAGTAGTTCTGCAGGATCTTGGGCGGCAGGTCGTTGAGCACCTCCTCCTTGAGCCGGCGAAGCAGGAAGGGGAGCACCTGCTTGTGCAGCGCCTCGATAGCCAGCGCGCCCGCCTCCTGCTCTTTAGACGACGCCTTGCTGAAGCGGCTGGCCGCGATCGGTTTGGCGAAGCGGTCGAGGAACACCTTCTCGGCACCGAGGAATCCGGGCATGAGGAAGTCGAAGAGCGACCACAACTCAAGCACGTTGTTCTGGATGGGCGTGCCCGTGAGGATCAGCCTATGGTTGCTGGCCAGACGCTTAACCGCCTGGCTAATCTTAGCCTTGGGGTTCTTGATCAGATGGCCCTCGTCGAGCACAACGTAATTCCAGCTGTACTTTTCGATGACGTCGATGTCGTTGCGGCACACGTCGTACGATGTGATCACCAGGTCGTGCTTGTCCAGCTGGTCCCGGGAAGCCTTGCGCTCGTTCGGCGGGCCGACGTAGGCGAAGACGCTGAGGAACGGCGCATAGGTCTTGAGCTCCTGCTGCCAGTGGCCCGAGAGCGTGGGCGGGCACACGATCAGGGATGGGAGCTTGCGCACGTCGGACGCGCCTGTCCGAGCAAACTCCTCGGCACGCTGGTGGTGATCGCTAGCAACGATGCAGATCGTCTGCAGCGTCTTGCCCAGGCCCATGTCGTCACAGAGGATTCCGTGCAAGTGGTACTTGTTCAAGAAGTGCAGCCAGTTGACACCCTCCTGCTGGTAAGAGCGCAGCTCCGCCTTGATGGCCACGGGAATGGTAAACGGTTCCACCTTCTTCGGGTCGAGCAGCTGAGCGATGAAGGTTCGCTCGCGGTCGCGACCACGTAGCAGCTCCTCCGAGAGGCCTGGCGGGTCTGGAATGCCGGCCTCGAGGGGCACCAGCTTGACGAGAGTGGCGAACGATGTGGTCGCGATCAGCCGAATCTCGTGGTCCGAGTCGCTCATGCGGCCGAGCACAGGCACGATGAGGAAGATGACGTACGGCAGGATGGCATCGCCCATCACGGCGATGAGGTGATAGATGGCCTCGATCGCGCCCTGTCGGAAGTGCAGGTCTACTGGGTTGCTGATCGACGGCAGCACCTTCTCGACCAGTGCCGTCATGCCCTCAATCGTGATGACGCTGCAGATGGTGGCCATGCACTTGGCCGCCATGTAGCGGAACACGGACAGTTCCGAGTGCAGCGCCTTGATCACGAGCGGCACCATATCCATCACGAACGGCCGCAGCGCAACGTCCAGCGTCGGACACATGGTGCGGATCACCGACATGGCATCCACCACCTCCTGTCCGAACGTCTGCTCCGGGTCGCACGCCTCGGCGGGGAGTTCGCCCGAGAACGCCTTGACAAGCGGTTCCTCCATGAAGGTACGGAGGCTTGGCACGGCGTTGAGCAGCTTCGCCCCGAATTTCTTCGAGAGGATCTCCAGCGCCTCCTTGGCACCGCGGCGGGTGATACGTGCCGCCCGTGACTCCCTCGCAAACTTTGCGGCGTCGGCATGGTCTACGCGATCCTCCTCCTTCTGCATCGAGAGCACGACGTTGCGCTTCGCCGCGTGGACCGGGAACTCGGGCGTCTCGGCGACCTCGACGCACGAGAACTTGACCAGGTTTGCCACAACCTTGTCCGCCGGCCCGCGACGTCCAACCTCGGTGAAGACCTGCACTAGCTGCGCGATCGTGTCTGATGAACGGCTCTGCAGCTCCTGGTTTTCCTCCGTCTTGACCGAGTCCATTATAGACTTGATAAGCGGGCTCGGCTTCTTCGGCAGCGCCCTGAGAGACACAAGCGCACAGCCAGCCGCGGCCTTGATGCGAACGTCCCTCGCTTCCTTGGCTATCCTGGCCTCCTCGATCGACTTGAGAGTCAAGTCGCGGGCTTCGTTGAGCTGTGGAGTGGCGATCAGCCGCTGTCCGGGCGCCATGGACTTTTTAAGCTTCTCGAAGTCCTCGCCAACCACTTTCTCGCCCTTCGAGATCGAGAAAGCGCCAGGGCCGTGCTCGGGCTCGCCTTGGACGACCACGGGGAGCACGGGAAGCTTGCTGTGCGCCACCTTTCCGTGATCGCGGAACAGGTTGATAAGCTGTTGACACTGCGAGCGCACACGCTGCACCTGGCTGACAAGATCTCGGTAGTACTCTGGTCGTTCTTTGTCCACGATTGCAGACAGGGCTTCCTGGAAGCGCAAGGCTGCCTTCAAATCCGTGCTGTTCTTGGCGTATTCGTCCACCACCATGCAAGCGACCAGTTGCGTAGTTGAGAATTTTATTGTGAACGCTGGCTTGAGAAGCTGGTCGAAGGCGGCTTGATCTGCGCCTGGGACGAAGGCCATGACCAGGCCCATCGCCCTCGCCGCTGATATTCGGGACCGCATGAGCGTTTCTTTCCCTGCCAGTTCGATATCGCCCTGGATCATCGCGCCATCTACGTCGTGCGTGTGAGTCGAGACAGGCACTTCGTCAACCTTGGCCGACTTTCGCCGCCGCTTTGGGGCTCGCTCGCCACCTGCACTGGCACCGCTCTCAGGCGGACTCGGCTTGCGGAGCGGCGGCGCAACCGTGACTCCGGGTAGAGAGTACGTCCCGCCTGAAGGTTTGATGAACAGGCTCGCGTTCATAGGGATGGGGTTGCGCGACAAGCCGATCGGATGCAAGGTCAGCTGCATGAGGGGCTCGAGGTGTGGGAGGAACTCGACGGCTAGCCGAGCGGGGTCCTGGCCGAGGCACTGGACCAGAGCAGTCCACAGCTCGAGAGACTTATTCAAGGCCTCGGCGTCCCTCTCTAGCAAGACATTCTGAAACACGAGCCTCAAAATGCGACCGTTGAGCCAGCCCTGCGAGGTCTCCCCGCCGAGGCTTGCGAAGGTCATGAGGGCCTTCAAGACGGCGACTCGCACGGATGTGATGGTGTGGCGGAGGAACGGATAGAGGCGAGGCACCAGGAGCGTGAAGGACCTCTCCTCATCCTGTGCGGCTGTGGCCTTCATAGTGTTGAGCACCTCGGGGAAGCCACAGAGGATGGCGAGCAGATCCATAATCTTGCCCGTTGACGCGCTCAGATCATCGCCGAGACTTGACAAGCTCTCCCACACTATGTTGATGAGACCCTCAAGAGAGTCTGGTCGCATGGTGACAAACTCGCGTGCCATGGGAATGAGAGTTGCGGCGCTGACTGATCGCACGTCGTCATCAAGGTCACCGAGGCCCTTCATGACGGCACGGATCACCCCATCGATCATATCGCCATCCTGGAGCAGCAAATCCTTCCTCACGGCCACGACATACCTCAGCCCAACCATGCCGCCATGGCAGATGGCCCAGATAGGTCGGTCTAGGCTGAGGTCGTCCTGCATGACCATGCGGAATAGGATCCGGTATATGGCGAAGACGGAGCTCGGGGGCACGTGGAAGAGGACGGAGCCCAGCGTCTGCCCCACCGTCTCGCGGATCGGGGCCACTGACGTGTCGGAGCTGTAGTCGGTGAACCGGTCCAGCATGAGCACGCAGCAGAGGCGAGACGCCAGGTCGTCCAGCCATTCTGTGTTGAGGCTGTCGTTTTCGCTGCGCGACTTGCCGCTCAACCGGCCTGCACCCCTGCCGTGGACCCTCACGATCTCTCGCAGTGCCATGGCGGCGCCGTGCCGGACCTCCCATTGCGGGTCGAAGAGGTCCAGCTTGAGGAAGTCGCAGAGCCGCTCGAAGGGCCACTCGGCCCCTTCCATGTCGTCGTCGGCCTCCAGCTCGGATTTGATGGGCAGCACAGGGCCCTTAAATTCGGACACCACTTTCGTGTCCTCGTCCACATCTTCAGGCCTCTCGAGGCTGAAGTAATCGTTCATCTTCCCGGCCTTCTTCGACTCCCCGTCCGTTCCAGGCGTTTCGTCGGCGAAGCCTTCGGAACCTGCAGTCGTCGTCCTACGAAGACTCAGGTCGCCAAATCCACCTCTGCCATGCGCGGCCTTCTGAGCCTCGCGCTTACGTTTACGTTTCAAGACGTTCAGCTGCCTAGTGCTTAAGGCGCCGGCTGCCTCTGCCTTTTGGCCCACGGTGCCGTTATTATCGTTGGAGTCGGACTTAGCGAAGCCGTTAGCGGCCGAATCTTGAGGTGTGACGGGGCTCAAGGCGGCGTCGCCGGCGATGGGCACCTCGTCGTCCTCGAACACGCGGCCCAGCAGCCCCAGACGGCCAGTCAATGTCTTCTTGTTGTGCGCGAGTCGGGCTTGGGGCTCTAAGGCGGCGAGTGCATACTCGACGTTGCCGCCGCGGAGTAGCTCCCTCCCATACTTAGTGATGATGTTCACATCTAATGCGTCTAGGTGGTAGACGTCGGGCTGGATAGATGGCACATCCTTCTCTTCCTCCTTTTTCACAGTACTGCTCTCGTTGGGCTTGTCTGCGCCGACTGCCGACAGAGGCTCATCGTCCTCGTTCGGGTCATACGCATGAGCATTTTCAAGGATCTTCCCAAGAGCCTTGGCTGATGTGTTCCTGGTCTCCCAGTCCTTGTGACGCAAATAAGGAACGACTCTGGAAAGAAGGTTGAAGAGCTCTTCGGGGTGCTGCTTCTGCCAATCAGCGAGCTGGTTGACCGCAGTGTCCCGAATCAACCGGGTACTTCCGGTCTCGAGGATTCTGTGAAACAAAAAAAAAGGTTAGAAAAGCTCAACCACTAGGATGACCGGGATAACCTAGGATAACCTGGGTTAAACGGCGCTTGTCCCTGTCCTAATAGTAACGCAGCGATGACTACTGGGAGGGACTACTGGGAGAGGGCGAAGAGAAGTCAGGTTGGTCATGTGCAACTCACGTGACAAGTCGGTCAAGCCTATTCAGATGTTAGTCTGGGTCATCATGTCTCCGGGGGTTTGTGAGACAGGGTAGCAGATGTATGGGGCACGAACCTCGACGACATGGTTTCTGCATGTCCGTGGGTGGTTATGGTGATGCTTCTTTCCGTCTGCTGGAGATCGAATATGTGAGCAAGGCCCGCCTGACGTATAGGGAATTTTCGCAATAGCTAAGCGGTCGGATTGTGTGTAAGTGAGCCAACGCGACAGGGGTATGGGTGCCGCGCACGCAAATGAGTAACACAAGAGAGGTGTACGGGGCTGGGTTGTGGGATTTGGAGACCGACCAGCTGCGGCCGCACGGCTGATTAAATAGTAGGTGCCCTTGCAATGAAAAAAAGACAAGGAGAAAAATAGTCACTTACGAGAATAAAAGCAATTACGAGGGCAAACTAGGAGATGGGAGCAGCTGAGAATTGAATGTCCAGAATGGATGTGTCGTGTTCACGAAAGGACAAATTAGAAGATGTGCTGGGGTATGTAAACGAAGCATAAAATCGGGGTGGGCTGCATTAAAAGTAGGAACCTGTCCAGAGGTAGTCGGTGATGGCAATGTTGGCGGTGATGAATCGTGGTGAGCGCCCATGGACAGGGGAGACGCCTCGGTGAAGCGAGGTGAGATGAGGGAAACAAAATGGTTGATTGATTGGCCGCCAAGGCCACACACACCCGGGGAACGGGAATGCAGGTGACGATGGTTGGTGTGTCGTTGGTAAAAGTGGTGCAGTAGCGCAGGAGCGCAGTGGTGGCTTTGGTGCTGCCTGCAAAGAGTTTAGAGTGGGTGGTGCAGGCCGCTCGCAGTAGTAAGCAGCGGGGAGCGGGCGCTGGAGGAAGGCGCTGGGGAGGGGCCAGATGACTGACGGCTGGTGACGGAGCGCAAGCACGCAGTAAGTAGCAGGTGGAAAATTCTGGGTGGAGGGCAGCTCGGCCATTCTATATGAGATCCCATATTTTTATACACGTCCGGGCCAAACGGCTCCTCCCTCTTGCGCCTGCTCTCGCTTATTTGGTTAGCGCCATTTTTTTTTTTCGGACTGTCAACACACCCCTGCTCCGTCTGCACCTGCAAGCTGCAACCCACCACCCATGCCACCTCCACCACGCCCCTTCTCACACACACATGCACTCCAGTTGGATGGGTGAGGAGAAGGAGCTTTAGGAGCCTCCTTTCAGAGCCTTTCTAAGCAACGAACCTTTTCTCCCTTTTCTTACGGGACGGGACGCGAAGCCACAGGAATTTATCCCTTTGTCGCCATCTTCCATTTCGAAATGTGCACATGCCTGCAAGGTGTTTGTTACATGCCTGGGGATACTTAGTCGGAAATGCCTGCCGGATACTCTGTAGAAGGCCCTGGACTTAAAGTATTGACGTCAGTGATCTCGCCAACGTCGAAGCTGTACATCATTTCAGCCTTTCTTTTCCAATACTCCAGCCCTTCGAAATGCATGTATGTTGTGACTCAGAGCTCTCGTTCGCTTTTTTACTCTTGTTCTCATCAGTACCTCTGGCGCGGGAAGCTTGGATGGTGTGGCTTGTCATTGTCACGGCAGATGCTCAGAGACCCTTGCAGTCCAGACCAGACCCCAAACCCTGAGGCGTCGATCCTTAACCACGGAATTCAGGCACCTCAAAAATCTCCGGCGCCGACTTTTCGCACACACGCCCATGTGTTTTTCATGGCAGCCTATTCTGAACGCAATATCACCTTACTATGTGCAAATGTGCGCATGTACGAGGCGGTGTTGTTTGCATGTCATCAAACGCATTAAACATCATTCTTGTTGAGCAGAAAACCAACCCTGTTTGCCGCCTTTTTTTTGCTCGGCTATCTCGCCCATCTTCATCACAAAGCTTGCATCGAACTCATATCGTGAATCCTAGTAAATGAGCGTGCGCCAGCCTGTTCGCGCACGATGACAGTCTGTAAATCTGCGGAGCGCACAAGCTCGATCAAAAACTGGGCACCGTCCAACTTTCCTCTTAGCTGGAGCCAGCTGGGTGGTCTCAGCTCCGGGCTGAGTCGTCGAAGTCGCGGATCGAAGTTTCAAGTAACTCACTGCCTGACGTACCCGTAAAGGCCCAGTCCTGTGAGGATGTGAGAAGAGTCAGACTTTGATCCCGACCCAAAGTTTCTACGGTCCGTACTTCGTTCCTGAACGGCTTTCCCTAGTTGTGACAAGCAATCTTTCTTTCCTTCTCAAAGCGATGGGTTGGGGCAGTGACAGATGGACCATGAATACGTGTCCCCTGTCGACGCCGCACGCGTTAGGCTGTTTTTGCAACACAGAAGATGTTTCCTCTGACCTGCGAAACTGCACGTGACTTTGATCAAACTCCTTGCTGGCTTGAATCAGGGACCACACGGAGCGATGGACCCACATCACGTTTGCTCCCCGTCATTGTACCTCGTACTTCCGCAGGGGGAGTGGATATCGCGACAGACGCGTCTTTTTCCCCTCCGTCAATCAAAACCGCGACAAACCAGATGTGCAACGTTCGGGGTCTCCGCCTGCTCGCCGAAATCGCGTTGATGATTTGAGTATCCCTAATCGCATCGATCGTGCTTCGAGCCAGAATCTACCTACGTAGCCTGCGCATCGATTTCCTGTATCCGAGTCTCGCCCATTCGCGCGTGTCTGCTGCCATTGCAGCTTTATTGTCGCCGGCATGTATATCAAGCAGATAATCATACAGGGCTTTAAAAGGTGCGTGCTCCCTTTTCGATCTCTTCTGCTCCTCAGGGGCGTCCCATTTTTGATAAATCGTCAAATGCGCTTCCGCTAAACCTGAAACCACTCGCACAGCTACAAGGAGCAGACCGTCATCGAACCATTCTCGCCCGGCACCAATGTCATCGTGGGGCGAAATGGCTCCGGCAAAAGTAACTTCTTCGCCGCCATCCGATTCGTGCTGAGCGATAGCTACACGCAGATGGGTCGCGAGGAGCGACAGGCTCTCCTTCACGAAGGCTCCGGCTCTGCCGTGATGTCGGCCTACGTTGAGATCATCTTCGACAACAGCGACGGCCGGTTCCATACTGAGAACAAGGAGCTCGTGATCCGGCGGACCATCAGCCTGAAGAAGGATGAGTATGCGATCGACAGGAGGGTAGTCAGCTCCAGGAACGAGGTGTTCAGCATGCTGGAGATGGCCGGCTTCTCGCGCAACAACCCGTACTACATCGTGCCTCAGGGCCGCGTGACCGCGTTGACGAACATGAAGGAGGGTGATCGCCTGAAGCTGTTGAAGGAAATCGCCGGAACCGAGAGCTACGAGGCCCGCCGGACAGAGTCGCTCAGGATCATGCAAGACTCTATAAACAAGAGAGACAAGATCGACGAGCTGCTGAAGGACGTCAAGGAGCGGCTGGACGAACTGGAAGAGGAAAAGGAGGAGCTGCGTGGCTTCCAGAGCAAGGACCGTGAGCGCCGATGTCTCGAATACGCGTATTACCATCAGCAACAGGTGGCCTTCAACAACGCCCTGGAGGAGATTGAGAAGGATCGCCTGAACGTCGAGGGCTCCAGCGAATCCCAGAAGATGTTCCGCAAAGGGGAGGCCAAGGTCTCTCAGCTGGAGAACAGACTCCACGAGCTGCTGCAATCCCTCGAGCTTCAGAAGACCGAGAGGCAGCAGCTGGAGGAAGACCGTCGGGAAGCTTCGAGGACCCAGGCGAAAGTCGAACTGAAGGTCAAGAGCCTCGCGGACACCCAGCAGGCTCAGGACCAGGCCAAGCAGAAGCACGAGGCGGACCTCGCGGCTGTCCGTGCGGAGATCGAGGCGAAGGAGGCAGAGCTCAGCAAGATCACTCCGGACTACACCAAAAGGAAAGAGAAGGAAGCCAAGGTCAAGCTGTCTCTGACCACGGCCGAGACTGGCCGAGACCGGCTGCTTGAAAAGCAGTCTCGCGGCGCGCAGTTCAAATCCAAGGCTGAACGGAACAACTGGCTCCAGGCCCAGATCAACGACATCAACCTCCAATTGGGCAAGCACAGGGCAATGCTGGTCAGCACGGAAGAGGCAATCAAAAACAGAGCCGCTGAGAAAAAGAGGTTGGAGGCGGACAGCACATCGCTGAAAATGGAGCTTGAGTCCTGGGGCGAACGACAAATGGAGGTTTCCGAACAACTGACACTGGCCAAAGACACGGCAGACAGGGGCAAGGAGGAGCGACATGCACTCCGCCGGGCAGACGAGTCGCTTCACACCAAGATAAGCAACTTGAGGAAGGAGAAAGAAGAGGCGGAGCGCAAGCTCTCGAACGTCATGGACGGGGCAACGTCTCGCGGCCTGAACACTATTGCAAAGTTAAAAAGGGATGGTGACATTCCCGGAGCGTATGGCATGCTAGCTGACCTCATGGAGGTGGACGAGGCTTACCAGGTTCCTGTGGAGCAGGTGGCGGGCAACAGCCTGTGGCACTACGTCGTGGACAACGCCGACACCGGCACAATGCTCCTCAACACACTGGACAAGCAGAGGGGAGGGCGGCTTACCTTCATGCCCCTTGAGCAGCTGCGGCCGCGCCACGTCAAGTTCCCGAGGAGCTCCTCCGAGGCGGAGCCGCTGCTCGGCAAGATCCGCTACAACGCGGAGCATGAGAAGGCGTTCCAGCACGTCTTCGGCAAGACATTGCTCTGCGCCTCGCTTGAGACGGCCGTAAAGTTCTCGAAGAGCCATGGAGTCGACGGCATCACCATCGACGGCGACACCACGACGAAGAGGGGTGCCATGACGGGCGGCTACATCGACCCGAGCAGCTCGCGTCTGGAGACGGTTCGCGCGGTACATCGCTTGCGCGATGAGTACGAGAACTTACTGGAGCAGTCAGAAGATCTCCGGAAGCAGATCGAGCTCAAGGACCAAGAGGTCACAAAGGCAATAGGCGAGGTCCGGAGGCTGGAGCACGAGATGTTCCGCCTGCAAGAGTCGTACGAGCCTAAGAAGGAGGGTCTGCGCCAGCTGGAACGCCAGTTGGACAGTATCACCGACAACCTGGCCGAATCCCAGCAGCAGCGCGAGGCCATTGACATGGCCATGCAGGGCTTTGGGGAGACAGTATCAGCTAACGAGTCAGAGATGGCCACAGACTTTAAGAAGGCGCTGTCGCCACAAGAAGAGGCCCTGCTACACAGCCTAGCCGAGCAGGCGGGGGAGCTGCAAAAGCAGTACAACGACTGCCGACGTCGGCGCGGCGAGCTGGAGAAGCGCAAACAAATGCTCGAGTCAGACCTGCGGCACAACCTGCGCCGGCGCGAGGACCAGATCACCAGCCAAGCGTTCGAGACGACCACGGCGGCTGCGGCGGGCGGCAGCTACGCCGACGCGAAGAAGGAGCTTAAGAAGATCCGGAAGCGCGTGGCGCAGCTGGATGTGCAGCTCGGGGAGAACGAGGCCAAGATGGAGGCGTCGACGAGCGAGATCGCCAAGATTGAGGAGCGCAAGGCGCAGCTCGAGCAGCAGCAGGAGGAGCTGGCGCGCGAGATCGAGAAGTCGCAGAAGAGGCTCGAGAAGGGCCTGCAGCGCAAGGCGCTCCTGACGCAGCAGCTCGCCGACTGCGCGAAGAATATCCGCGACCTCGGCGTGCTGCCGGAGGAGGCGTTCGAGAAGTACGAGCGCATGGACGCCAAGAAGATCTCGACGAAGCTCAAGGCGGTCAACTTGGCGCTTAAGAAGTACAAGCACGTCAACAAGAAGGCGTTCGATCAGTACAACAGCTTCACGGTGCAGCAGGAGCAGCTGATCAAGCGGCGGCAGGAGCTGGACTCGTCGCAGGAGGCCATCGAGGAGCTGGTGCAGCACCTGGACCAGAAGAAGGACGAGGCCATCGAGCGCACGTTCAAGCAGGTGTCCAAGGAGTTCTCGGACGTGTTCGAGCAGCTGGTGCCCGCGGGGCAGGGGAGGCTGGTGATCCAGAGGCGGGCCGACCGCATGCGGCAGCAGCAGCTGGGGCCGGCCGAGGACTCGGACGAGGAGCGCCAGAGGCAGAGCGTCGAGAACTACACGGGCGTGGGCATCAGCGTGTCGTTCAACTCGAAGGAGTTCGACGAGCAGCAGAAGATCCAGCAGTTGAGTGGTGGACAAAAGAGTGAGTTTAAGTTCCTGTCCCCTGCCTTTCTACCTCCCTACCCTACCCCCTTTACAGAACTCCCTACCTACCTAGCTGCCGAGGCATCCCAGAGGAAATGTCTCCGAGAGAAAGAGTCTCTTGAACAGCCCACTAACATCTACTACTACCAGGCTTGTGTGCACTATGCCTCATCTTCGCCATCCAGCGCACCGAGGTCAGCCCCATGGTGGTGTTCGACGAGGTGGACGCCAACCTGGACGCACAGTACCGCACCGCCGTGGCCAGCCTACTGCAGTCGACGTCGCAGGAGGCCGGCACGCAGTTCATCGTGACGACGTTCCGACCCGAGATCGTCCAGAAGGCGGACAAGTGCTACGGCGTGACCTTCACCAACAAGACGAGCTCCATTGACTGCGTGCCCAACAGCGCGGCCCTCAGCTTCGTCGAGGGGGTGCAGAAGGCGGCGGCTGCTCAGTAGGCTACCTACCTGACGTACGCTTTAGGTTGTTGACAGACACTAGGTCAGGTCTCTGTGCTATGCCGTTGTGAGGGGGAGCTGTTGCGCTAAGCGCTGGGTACAGGGGTGCACTTGCTTGGAATCGATTCCTTTGAAACCTCCCCCTTTTTTTGGTGTTTTCTCTTCTTTTTCCCCCTCTCGGCGTCTATGACAGGCTTTCCATTGCTTATCTTTTCCGTTTCTTGACATATTCTATCTTGGGTTTTTAAAAACAATCTCGGAGCCCCAATTGCAATTGTCACATTTCCACATAACCCCTTTTCTCGTTGCTGTCCTGTGGCAGGCAAGTTTTGCGTTCCTGTACCGCACAACATGAAAACACAAGCTCGTTTCCTTCTCTAGCATTTGGGCCTTGTTTATTTATTCCCTCTTTTCACGCGACGAGCGTGTTGTTGATTTCGATTCTCCCTATACCGGGATTCTTTTTTTCATATGATACCGAGCGATGATAGGGCTGGCGTATGTTTTTGGGTGTGGGCGGATGGCGGGCAATGGAAAGGGAGGCAGGAGGCAGGAGATGGCCGGTATGGGGAGGGGGCAGCGAATATCTCTTCAGTCGCCGGTCTTGTATTTTAATCTTCTACTTTCATTCCCGAAAGAGTCTTTTGTCCTCTCGCCTTGAATCATCAATGTGCTTCGTTCATGCCACGTCGATCCGTATACCTACCTCGTATACCTACCTACCTTATCTTAAAGCTTGCTTAAATCTTCGCCCTCCCTTTTTTTTACAGCCCCTGAAGACAAAGGGGCTAGTTTCAGGCTAAGAAGTTTACGTATTGGATAATATCGTGTCAAGAGCGGCCAAAAACGGCCGCGACGACGTAGCCGCGCCGTCGCACCGTTTCTACAACCTCCGTGTCCTAGTCAAGGGGAAGGGGTTTCTCTCCTGTCCAAAAATCGCGTATCCGCAAAGCGCCAAAAATACCAGTAAGCCCTGGGTAGTCTTCAAGTCCAGGGCACTCCTCGCTCACTCTAAGCAAGGTGCCAGGAAGCGGTTCTCAAGCCTGCTCCTCTACCTGCTCCTCTCAGCTAGTTCTTTCACCCTTCAAGGTGAGGCGAGTTATCGCCCTGTCAAAATGGGGCGACAGCTCGCCCTCCAAAGCGAGGCGAGTTGTCGCCCAGGCTATCAAATGGCCACTTACTAAACAGCCGATACACCCCCGAGCAGACCCGATAGAAGGACGCCCTCGCGATATGGTAGGGAGATAACGTAGATATCAAGGAAATATTTGCCCCCCATCAGGACGCCCTGGTTGGAGAACTCACCGCGAGATATGAAATCATGTTCAACGAGAGAGGTATTGAGCCGGACTAAGTTACAACTTTCTGGCAAACTGGCCTATCAAGCAGGACCGGCCAAATTTAAATCTCCTCCCAGACGCTTCCGACTTTCCACTCCAGCAAGAAAAACCTTCTCCCCTTCCAAACTTCCTTTTCTCTCACACTCTCTCGGTAGGTTTTCTTATTCCTCCCGTCATGGATTTCGGAAAACCGCTTATCCACTTACGGCCATAACCCGCCTCTTCCTTTTCATCATCATCCTCATCCTCGTCGTCCTTCTCATCTTTCTTACGACCGCCACCCTCAGCACCACCTCCCCTTCCCAGTCCGCCTCCTTCTTCCTCCATCCCCCCCGTCGTCCTCCCCGTTCCCATCCTTCTTCTTCTTGCCCTCGTCCTCGTCCTTGTCTTTGCCCTCCTCATCGACGCCATCGCCATGATCACCACCAACATCAAGACAAACATCCACGAGCCCCGCCCCCAGCGGCACCGGCCCGATCAGCTCCGTCTCGGTCACGAGAACGGTGACGTGCCGGAACGCGTACGCGAGCCGCTCCCCTGGAGGGTTCGCGAACTCGAGGCGCAGGTTCCGGTGAGAGGCCAGGTCGATGCGGGACTTGGACGCGACGTAGTGCGGGAGCGCCCGGTGCCGCCAGTAGTCGACGTCGCGGAGGCGGGGGGACGTCGGCTTGATGATGCCCAGGAGAGTGCGGTAGGCCTGCTCGTTGGCGTCGCGCAGCTCGGTGAAGGAGCGGACGAGCTCGAATTGGAAGTCGAAGTCGCCGACGCCGGGATTCGGGGGGGAGTTGCTGCTAGATGGGGAAGAGGAGGGAGGGTGAGAAGGGGTCGTGAGTGGACTACTACTACTTCCGCTGCCGGAGGTGAGGTGGGTAGCGGAGGGCGGCCCGAGGGTGGTGCTGTCGCCGACGTCGATCTCAACTGGGGTGTATGATTTCCTGCGGAGGTGCCGGGGCAGTGGGGGAGGTTCCGGCGAGCAGGAGGACGACGGACTCCGTGTGGGACGACCGGGCAGCGCGTACCCGGGTCGATTGGGAGCTGATTCCCCAGATCCGCCGCAGCCGGCCGCTGCAACTGTCCCATTGGTCCCTGACCGTGGCGGCGCCGCCTCTGGCAGAGCCTCAGAAGAGGTCACGTCCCGGAGAGGGTTGAACGGTAGAATGCGCCGGGTGAGGGGAGGAAGCTTTTGAAGGCGTCGTCCGGCGATGGCCTCGGCTGCAGTAGCCTCAGGATCTTCAGCCTTTTCGACGGCTTGGGCGACAATTTCAGACCCGAGCTCTCCCGTAACCTGGGCTACTACATTCTGGGCTTCACCCTCGAGTTCCGCCTTGAGCTCTGCCTCCGGCTCCGCCTGAAGGTCAATCTCAACATCCGTCGTCTCGGGCTGACCTGGCAAAGCCGCAGACGCAGGAGGAGTGGGCAGTTGATTCGAAGAAGACGACGCCTCGGCTCCCCCACAGACGTCCATCTTACTGCTGTTTTCTACGCACGACTCTAGCCCAGCAGGCGAGGCAAGCCGATCCTTACTCTCGACTTCTTTGCCACCAGGGTCAAGGCTGGGCGTCGCGGTATTTCTATCCCTGTCGCACTGGAACACAATCGGCGTATTATCAACACTAGCACCAGCGCCAGCACCAGCAGTCGCCTGTGAGGCCGAGGCCGCCGCCGGAGCGATAGCAAACGCGACCCAAACGTCGTACCGCGGCCGGTAGGCGTCCAAGAACCCGTCAGCCAGCGCCTTGCCGCGGTGCATGGCCGGGTCGAGTCTGCCGTACTGCGTCTGCTCCGAGTCGACGAACACGCAGGACCTGCGCCCGTCCGTGAAGGTCTTCTCGCCCCAGAACATGCGCTCGCGCTCCTGCGGGTACAGCACCGAGAGCCTGTCCACCTCGAGGTCGGCGGCGGAGCCGGCGGGGCGGCAGCCGATGGCGGAGTGGAAGACGCGGCTGGCGAACTCGTTGGCCTCCTGCTTGGAGTAGAAGCTGCGCGTGCGCGCGAGGCTGTCGCTCCAGCGCTTCTTCTTCCCGGAGGAGTCGTCGCCGTCGAAGTCGTCCGAGCCGACGGAGTCGTTGTCATCGTCGTAGGTTCCGCCCGTCTCGCTGGGATGGAAGGGCTCTGTGGTGCGGAAGACGGTGAAGACCTTGACGACTTGACGCGGGTCGAGCGTGGAGAATGGCTTTGGGGGAGGCGCGGGATGAGCGGAGGCACCAGCACCAGCACCAGCTAGGCCTGAGCCAGGACCAGGGCCGCACGCACTGTTGCTGCCCGGACGACCTTGGATGCGGTTGAGCTCGTCCACGACTCCCTGGCGATAGTCTGCCGCGGAGGCGAGCAAGACCCTGTTCAGGCTCGCCTTGGCTTTGCGCTTCTCCTTGATGTCCTTGTGCCAGTCGTCTGTCTTCCCGTTGGCAATGCGGTCGGCCTCCTCCTTAGGGAGGTCCGGGTTCTCGTCCAACACCTGGCCTCGGAACAGCTGGAACTTCTTGGCCGCCGCGTGCCGGTCCCTCTGCATCTGCTTGCGCGCTCGCCCCTCCTCGGTCATGGCCGCTCTCTTCCTCGCGCGCCTCACAGACTCCTGCGGCGGAGGCGCGCAGGCGAAGTCGATCTCGACTTCGCGGCGCCTGGGCTGCGAGTCCCTGAGCATCTTCATGAACGATATGGCGTCCTCCGTCGACAGTGGTGTCGGCTTGCGCATTGGGGGGGTTATATTGGGATTGGCACGGTAGCGGCCAGGTTGGTCTCCCCGGATCGCTGCGACAGTGACGGGCAAGCGGCTGTTTGTGGGCTCAGGAGGGACTTCGAGTTTGTTGTGGGCTTCGCGAACTGCGGCGGGAGGACGGCTCTGCGCTCCCCTAAGCGCCAGAGCTGCGGCAGCTTTGGCAGCTGCCAACGTCCTCGGGCGCTGAACGTCTGTGTCTTGCTTGGCGTGGGCATCTCGGATGATGTTGGGCTGTGTCGTCATTGCCGAGGCATCCTTGAGAATGCCGTTTCTCGCCGTGTCACTTTGCACGGTGTTCGCTTTAGCAAAGGAGTCTCCCATGGACGAGCGCTCTTTCGGACGAACCGCGCCGTTCATCTGGTCTCGTACGCCCTCGTTCCGTTCCTGACCTGTAGGTGCCGTGTTGGCCGCGTCGTGGGCCTGGGGAACGGGTTGAGTTGGTGGCGAAGGTTTGGAGACAGCGACAACGCCAGGTGCTGGCTTCTGCTGCTCCGGTCTCTTTCTGTGCAAGAAATGAACGTCGTATCCTTTGGGCTGGGAGCCAGGCTTTAGGGCTCCGTTCGTCAAAGGCGACGGCTTCTGGCCAGGCTGGGTGCTGGTGTGCCGGTTGGTAGCTCGGCTTTGTTTCGATGGTGTGGGGGATGCCTGGTTGGGATGCTTAGAGCGTATTGTGATCTCGGTCATGATATTCGACCCGGGCCCCGGTGTCCCAAATCTTCTGACCGAGGCCGCGTGGTCCTGATGCCACTTTGGCGCAGCTGCTCGCACATTCGGCGCGGCTTTCGGGAGTGGAGGAGGAGTATTGAAGACGGCCAACCTGCCCCTCAAGACGTCCCTATCGCCCGCCTCCTCTGGCTCCTTATCCTTTGCGGTCGGCTGTGAGGCGTTATCATCCGGCTTAAGCCTCTTTGCCTCGGGCTGGGACTGAGACGCTTCTGGCAAGTCGCGGTCGGCGCCGTGATCTTTTCTCTTCCCTGGAGAAAGGCCACCCCTCAAACTGCTGAGGGCGGAGACTCCAGGGGTGTCAGTGCTCACTCCCCTTTTCGCAGACTTGGCGGCGAGGAATTTGGCAAAGGATCCAGACGGAGTAATGAACTGCTCGCTCTGCGACGGCTTGGTGAGTGGGCTGCTACTTCTATCTGGAAGCTCTTTGTCGAGCTTGGGGCCTGAGGCATCGATGGGGTCGCTGTGTGGGCTGCCGCCGGACGAACGATGTTGAGGCGCTCGAAGTTCATTGATGCTAGCAATGGGGCTAGCCACGGGGGCCGCTTCACTCGGTGTGTGGGTCCGCCCATTCGGTTCTGCACTGTCTTCGGTGTCTGGCCGACGGCCGTTCAGGAGACCTACATACGGGGAAGGGTCATCCTATAACCCTTCCCCTGTGCGCGGATTACCTCCGGAACGGCGCCCTCCAGCTTCGTCCCGACTCCCGACAATCTCCTGCTGATCAACGTCGTCCGCTTCGGTCAGGTCGACTTATGGAGTGTTAGTGGTGGACCAAGTGACACACACATCCACATCCCCTCCCCAAGGATGTTCCCCATAACGTTTGCCAGGATTCTTACCATAGACCACGCCTCTTCGGGACCGCGGGGAGTCGCGCCCCCAGAGCGACCGCCGTCTTGCTCGAATGTCAGCCATCCAATCCCGTTTTATATGTGCCTACCTAGCTTGTGTGTGTGGCACTTATGCGTCGGTCCTTCCGCTTTTGCTCTCGTGACTGTCGAGGGCGCCGTTGGATGTTGGGTTTCTGGGAATTGAAAGCGTCTGCGACATGATGCGGGTGGGGGGATAGAGTGCTGGAGGAGAGTCCTTGTGACGAGGCTTCCCGATTGTTGATAATGGAATGGTAGCTACGCTTGATTGGGCAGGGAAAAAGGGCTTCGGGCTCGGCAGCAGGGGAGGGGTGTAAGCAAGAGAACGAGGTCGGAGCAGTGCGGCTCCGCAGCCCCCGCTATTATTACGGAGAAGAGATCGGAGAGATCGGGGAGATCGGGGAGATCGGGGAGATCAGATCGAGGTAACCACTCGGGGCTTTCCTCACTGGGGGTTGGGTCGAAGCAGGACGGCCTTGCTACTTCTTAAGCTATCACCTTTTCGGGTCAGCTGCCCGCGCTCAGGCTCAGGTAGAGGAAGCCTGCCCGAGCTGGAAGCAGATCAACCTAGACTCAGGCAGTGAATAAGACGCGGGGAGCCCCAGATCAGTACCAGGATCCGGGGGCAAGGTTCAGCCTGCCGTTGCGACCAAGCCCGAGCCGCTCTGGTAGCACCTAAATCACCGGGCAGGCAGCAGCGGGCCCTCATAGCGAAGGACCACGACGTCATGTTATTTATCCCAGGGACGCCCTTTTTGGTCCAATACAGATACGGTTAAAAGAAATGTTCAAAACTGAAGGCTTCTTGGGCAAACGCAAGTTTTACAAATAGGTATACATTCAGGTGGTAGTTTCACGCTGCGGGGATTTTTTTGAGGTTGTGAAATAAGATGTTATTCAACGGAAAGACGTCCGACATACAATATCAACATGTTCCACATAGCGCTTATGGGCGAGCATTCGCTTTATTAAAGCCGATGCAGTCACGATAATCCTGGGAAGCCGCAGTAAAAGCATTCCGTTCTACTTCGTTTTCCTCTTCGCCCTGAACGTCTTCAAGGGGTCAGATTTCCTTCCACCCCCGGCCTTGAAGCCGGGACCGCCCTTGGCCCCTCCCTTCTTGAAGTGCTTCCCCGGCCTCCTCCTACTCTTGCTGTCCCCGTCCCTCCGCCTCGGCACGAACCCGATCTCCTCCGCGGAGATGCCCTTCCTCCCGTCCTGGGGGAGCAGGTAGTCGGGCACGTGGCGCAGCTCCGGGTTCGCGCGCGCAGTGCGGAGCTCGCCGTCGTGGCGGGCGAGGAGGTGCCGCAGCTCGGCCGGGTTCTCCTCGAAGTGGCGCTTGAGCTTCTCGCTGCGTAGTAGCTCCTGGCGCAGCTCGCGCGTGCGCGCCTCGCGCACCGCGACCTTGGTGACGGCTCGCAGGGCGTCGTTCATGCGGTACCGGAAGCTCTCGATCTGGTCCTTGTCGAAGTTGTACGGCTTCACCTCGCGGCCGAGCTTGGCCTGGTTCTTGAGGATGCGCGCGAGTACCTTCTCGTCGTTCGCGGCCGTGTCGATTGAAGTCGGCACGTGCTTCCGGAAGAGCTCCGTGGGCACGTAGAAGCTTAGCACCATGCCCGCCTGACCGGCACGTCCGGTCCTCCCGATCCGATGGGTGTAGGAGTTTGACGTCAGGGGCAGGTCGAAGTTGACGACGACCGCGACGTTCTTGAAGTCGATGCCACGTGACACGCCGTACTGGCGATCCCGTCTCGATGTTTTCCTCTTTTTCTTTGCAGGACTTGAGTCACTCTTGTCCTTGTCCTTGCCCATGCCCTTGCCCTTTTCCTTGGCCGTTTGATCAGCTTCCTCCACCACGGCCGGGGCTTCCCGGTCTTCGTCCCCCAGGATCTCGTTCTCATCAGACGCAATAATGATGTCGTAAACGTTGCGGTTGAACTCCTCTACAACCGATATCCTAGAGTTGACAGGGAGCTCCGAGTTGAGGATGCAGCTGCGGATGCCGAACTGTTCAAAGAACAGCTTGAGGCGATAACACCTGTCGACATCCGCTACGAAGATTATCACTTTCCCCTTGATCAGCTGCAGCTTGAACATGATGTATGCCAGCAAAAACTTTTCTTCTTCGGCACATCTAAAGAGAAGAGACATATTAGCTACTGTAAGGGTTGTCTGAATGGTGAAGGGTGCATTCTTACCTGACAATGTATTGCGTGATCCCGCTCCCCTCAGCATCTGGCTCTTCCAAGTCAAGCAGGACGGGGTTCCGGAGAAATATGCCCTTTAGGGTATCGACCTCGTCTGTGAGCGTGGCACTCATCAAGACGGTCTGAACACCCTTGGGCAACGCTTGCGCGACCTTCTCCAGATCCTCATTGTAGCCGTATGACAAGACGAGGTCGGCCTCGTCTAGGACGAAGTGGGAGAGCTTGTCCAGGGATAGGGCAGAGGATTCAATGTTGTGCAGAGCGGTCGCCGGGGTCGACACGATCACGTCGGGAACGTTGGATAACAGCAGGGACCTCTGGACAGCGTCGGATAGCTTGTCGGTGAGCCCGACGACCTGCACATCTTTCGCACAGAAAGAGGCGAACCGCTCAACTTCCCGAACCACCTGAACGGTGAGTTCACGAGTGGGTACCAATATGAGAGCGGAGGTGTGTGAGGCGGAGGGGTTGATCTAGGGAAAAAAGTGGAGGAGAGGGCGGTCAGCTCTGCTGTTCGTTCCTGGTCGAGACACGAAGAAATAACAGAGCAAAACGAACCTGTTTCCTCTTTAATACTGACTGTAGTATTGGGAGAACATATGCGGCAGTCTGTCGTTCATGGGAAGCCGAAGTTAGCGCAATTCGTCGGACGTAGCGGGCCAGCACCCCTTCAGGGGAGGAGCTCTATTCACCTTTCCAGAACCTGTCTTCGCCTTCGACAACACGTCACACCCGTCTAGAATCAACGGTATGGCCTTGCTCTGGACCAAGGTAGGAGTCTGAAAGCTCTGCTGTGCGACGGCCTGGAGGAGGCGCGGATCCAAACCGAGGCTGGCAAACGATGAGGGGGTGGACGGCGTCTCCTGGTTTGCCGGTTCGCCCTCGTCTTGCTCGGGCTTCCCGACTTCGGGCACAGACGGCGACGGGGACGACGGCTCGTTGGTTTCGTCAAGTTTTCGTTTCATCTTGTAGGAGAGGCAGCAATTCTGAAAATATCAAAAGCACCTCGGATACTCCGTCTTTTCTTCAAGCTCAAACTCCGAGTGTCGTCGAAATTTTGGTCCCGCCCACCTCCGAATATTTCTTATCGATTTGCTTATCGGCCATTATCGCACGGTCTCTCAGTATCAACCTTTTCTTGGCCGTCTTGGGGGGTTTTGGGCGTGCAGGCTTGGCACAATCGGTCCCCCCGCCTGCCCGCCTGCCCGCCGGCAGATGCCGATGCATCAGCCTCAATGACGTCGTAAAGCTCGCTCTCATCCCGATTCCTTTTCTCTGTGTTGCGCTCGGTGTCCCTCTTTGAGCGCTCCTCTTTGTTTATCTTGTGGCCCACCTCGGTGCCCCGAAACCGTGCGACAGCAACAGCACGAAACCATACGGTGCTCTTTCAAGTAACGCCTCAGACTCTGCCAAGACACACAAAAAGAGCGAGATCTGCGCACCGGGAAAGGGAGCCGGCAGACCAACAAATAATAGCTCTCTCCTTCCCTCGGGATGTGCGACGCGAAAGCTCCAAGAGAAAATTTTTTTTCTTGTTAACCGTTTTCTTTCGTTGTCTCAGTGGATTGAAGATCTGCTCAAATGTTTCACCAAACCCCGACTGGGAGTGCTCCATCACCTGCAGGGCCTGCCCTTGATTCCAGAAGCTGCCCCGAAACAGATCCCCGTCGACTGCCACCCGAAAAGTTCCTTTCGGACTGGGCTCGAGATGCATTCCCCTTTTTGATGCCTCTCAATGAGCCCTCAATTAGGGTTCCTTTCTGGTCCTCCGCACCTATCTCACATCTTTCTTTCGCTCAGGAGTCTGAGCAACCCCCCTTCAGAGTTCCATTCAGCAACTCCCACCCATCCCAACGTCTTCGAGCTTACGAATCTTGCTTCTCGAAAGTGAGGTAGTACATGCAAAGCTTCTTTGAGTCGCAGAGCTAAATTTGTAGTAGAGAGTCCTGCTATGAATGTCTCTGGCATGTCACTCCGGCTGTCGTTCGTCGAATCTGCTCGGCTAACTTAGAGGTCTCTCTCACATACCACCTCTCCTTATTCATTCTAGCGTGACTCCTCCTTTCTCTACCACTGTCGCACTACTAGTTCACGTATTTGCTTTTGGTTTGATAACGCAATGTATTGAGTCTCTGCGATGGAATTAGCAGTAATGGAGTCGCCTCCTGGACGTCTCATCTATACGACATGGACGCGTCTGTCGGTCTCTTGCTCCTCTTTGTTATCATCGCTCACTCTCTTTCTTCTTATTAGTTTTTAGGGGGTTTTCTTGTTCCCTGATCAGGCAGGTTCTGGAGTCAAACAACCGACGGCTGCGTGCTATTTCCGGTCAGGAGTTGCCCAGTAGCCCCCTACCTGCCTTGGTACCTACGGAGTGCTGGCCGAAAGGGAGACCTCCCGAGTCGGCGAAATTGATATCTCAGGGCCGATATCGCGCTCCGAAACGGGGCGAGACGAGGGACCGCGCTCTAGCCGCAACTAGGTACTTAGGTAGCTAGTGCGATAGCTCGCAATGCTTCGAATTCTGTCAACAAGTCGAGCACTCGTCTTTCCAACGGTTGAGCATAGAAACCTCCAGTCATGAATATTGTTTCTGGCTGGCCGGGCATAGTAAGGACATGAGGACATGCCGGCACAACACAGTTTCTTGGCATCTGCGACGATGTGTTTCCCGCGAGACGAAGCGGAACACCTTGGCAAGAAACGCTTTTGTACATGTCACTTCTTTTTCCTCTTGGCGTTTTCGCCTCGAAAGCTAAGACTGAAATCGAGACCTAATATGCAGTTACATCAAAAGCGGTCGGGCAGAAACGGGTGATCCGCGACACCGACCGGTCAGCTCCAACAAGACGAGAGAATACACACACACACACACACACACAAGGGGGCTAGACTACACAGTACAAGCAGTAAAGTCAGCGGCAAAATCAGGCTTGACTTGAGCGCGGCCACAACTCATGCAGGGCGAGATGGCGGATGGACTTTTCGCGGCGGCTCACGTGACGAGTTTCAAGCGCAGCAGACTGAAACTGCGGGTCAGGGGCCAGTCCTAGGGGTCCGTGAATCCCGCCCGTTTGACATCGGACCCGGCCCTATCCCAGCCGGCAAGCCAGCAAGCCATCCGAGGCGACACACCTCTTCGGTCCTTCGTGTTTTGCCCGGGTTGTGAGTGTTGTGGGTGTCAGCCTGTATGTGAAGAGTATCTGCCCTGCTTTACGGCGGTGGGCATATACCGTGTAAGTACTTCGACCGTCTGAGGCATTTTTTCCAACATCGTCGTCCCTATTCACTTCACCTCTTACGCGGGATTTTCGAGCCCTGTTCTGTGGGTAATTCCCCAGCCCTCCTCCACGGGGCAAGCTGCTACTAACGTAGTACATGGTACAGCTCCAGGATCTGCCTGCTCGCTTACCAGCTGCCACAACTCGACCATGCTGCTCTGCACACTTCCACGCTTTCCCTTCGTACCCTTTCTCTGTCCGTATCTTGTCAGTCTATATGCCGATCTTGCCGATTTTTGATAGATAGGGCCGTCTGAAGGTGCGATGTAGGTAGCCTGTAGCTCCAGCTCTCCCAGCCAACCAGCAACTGGCATATCCAAGTATCGGCAACGGACCTTGCTGTAGCTCTCGAAGGGAAGGGGAACACCCCCTGAGGCAGTTTTGGATCGGTCTTGGCCCCTTCTTCTGCCAGCAAAGAGAAAAGTCCGGAGCTGCTTCCCTAAACGTGGAATGCGGTGGGTGTGAAGATACCACTGCTGCGTGCGATGTGTTGGGATGGGACGGATATCTTCCTCAGACAGCAAGCAGGCAGGCAGGCTGGCAGCACCGTCCATCCCGTCATCTGTTGCCTTCGACTCATGCTCGATGGAAACTATAAAGTACGGATGATGTCCCCTTCTTCGAGAGGAAATTTGGGCTTGCTTCCTCTATCCTTTCGGCTAGCCCTCCTTCGCTTCCGCCCTTCTCCTCGGGTGTCGTAGTGTGTCCCCCCTCCCTTCCGCCCCTTCTTTCCTTCATTTTCTTTTGTTTTCTATAGCAGCTGGCCTGTTTGCGAAAGTCGTTGTGTTCAGTTCACCACAATGGCGCCTAATTTCAAGAAGGTCAAGTTGTTCGGGCGTGACAGGCAGTTCCGAACGCCAGTGCCCCTGACCCTAACCGATGCCGACGCCACTGATCTGGAGTCCGGCTTTCTGGACGGCCAGAGGGATTCATCCACCCTGAACAACGCTGCTGCCGGGGCCAACGGGGGGAACGGGGTCAACGACGGCAACAACCCTTACATGGACGAGTACAGGGCGTGAGTGTCACCTCTCCCGCCACAATATAGCCACCCGCAAGCCATTGCTCTATCCAATGCTAGGACTGCCTCATACAATCATCCCTTCTATAAGTTAGTTGCTAACACTAACCCCCCTAAAAATAGCCTGGTTCGCTTCGTCGACACTTACCGGGATCCCCATGCGGAAGGCGAGGGGGAGGAGGAGTTCATCGAGGCTGACAGCACCAAACGGCCATGGTGGGCGTTCTGGAGGAGCGGCAAGGCGGGCCGGTCTCTGTCGGAGTTTGAGACCCCGTCTGACTGGCTGAACACCGACCTCAGGGCCGGCCTCGACTCTATGGAGGTTGAGAGGAGACGCAAGTTCTCCGGCTGGAACGAGCTGACCACTGAGAAGGAGAACATGGTGATTAAGTTCATCGGGTTCTTCCGCGGTCCTATTCTCTACGGTATGTGTCCTCTCCGTTCCCATCATTTACTTCTATATCCGAGACAAGTCGAAGCAAAACCATACCGGGTGAAACGACGTATGAACAACAGTGGCTGACATTTGTGCGATTACTACAGTGATGGAGGCTGCTGCTATCCTGGCCTTTGCCCTTCGCGACTGGGTTGACGCTGGTGTCATCGTTGGTATCCTGCTGCTCAATGCCATTGTCGGTTGGTACCAGGAGAAGCAGGCCGCAGACGTAGTGGCGTCTCTGAAGGGAGACATTGCGATGAAGGCACGCGTTGTGCGCAACGGATCCGAGCAAGAAGTCAAAGCACGCGAGCTGGTCCCTGGCGATATTGTAAGCACCTCCCAGAGCTGGCGTCCCACTACACCTGCCAACACCTATCAACCGTGCCCCGACCCACGAGATAGCTTGGCAATATGAACCCATGCTATCCCTTGCTAACTCCACGACTCCTCGACAGATCGTCGTTGAGGAGGGTCACGTGGTCCCTGGAGATGCTCGGCTCATCTGTGACTACGACAACGCCCGTGAAGGGTTCGCGCAGTATCAGGCTGAGCTCAACGCGCAGGATGTCTCTAGCCCACGCGGCGAGAAGTTCGAGGAGGGAATGGACGAGGAGGGCATCCCGCACATCGGACACGCCATCGTGGCCATCGACCAGTCGGCCATCACAGGCGAGTCGCTGGCGGTCGACAAGTACATGACCGACACCATCTTCTACACAACCGGCTGCAAGCGCGGCAAGGCGTACGGCATCGTCACGCACGGCGCTCAGGCGTCCTTCGTCGGCAAGACGGCCTCACTCGTGCAGGGCGCGCAGGACCAGGGCCACTTCAAGGCCATCATGAACTCCATCGGCGCCAGCCTTCTGGTGCTCGTCGTCTTCTTCATTCTGGCCTCGTGGATCGGCGGCTTCTACCGCCACCTGACCGTCGCCTACCCGCAGGACAGCTCGGTCAACCTGCTCCACTACGTTCTGATCCTGCTCATCATCGGCGTGCCAGTCGGTCTCCCCGTCGTTACCACCACCACCCTGGCCGTTGGCGCCGCGTACCTGGCCAAGGAAAAGGCCATCGTGCAGAAGCTTACCGCCATCGAGTCCCTGGCCGGCGTCGACATCCTCTGCTCCGACAAGACCGGCACCCTGACAGCCAACCAGCTTTCGGTACGTGAGCCCTTCGTCATGGACGGCGTCGACATCAACTGGATGATGGCGGTCGCCGCGCTCGCGTCCAGCCACAACATCAAGTCGCTCGACCCCATCGACAAGATCACCATCCTCACGCTCAAGCGCTACCCCAAGGCCAAGGAGATGATCGCCGAGGGTTGGAAGACCGAGAAGTTCACGCCGTTCGACCCGGTCTCCAAGCGCATCACGGCCGTGTGCACCTTCAAGGGCGTGCGCTACACATGCGCCAAGGGCGCACCCAAGGCCATCCTTGCTCTGTCTAGTTGCAGCGAGGAGCAGGAGCGCATGTTCAAGGCCAAGGCCACCGAGTTCGCCCGCCGCGGTTTCCGCTCACTCGCCGTCGCCGTCCAGGAGGGCGATGGGCCCTGGCAGCTGCTCGGAATGCTCTCGCTCTTCGACCCTCCCCGCTCCGACACCGCGCAGACCATCGCTGAGGCCCAGGCCCTGGGTCTATCGGTTAAAATGCTGACGGGCGACGCTATTGCTATTGCCAAGGAGACGTGCCGCATGCTGGCTCTGGGTACCAAGGTCTACAACTCGGACAAGCTGCTGAAAAGCGACATGGCCGGCAGCGCCATCCACGACCTGTGCGAGCGCGCTGATGGCTTCGCTGAGGTGTTCCCCGAGCACAAGTACCAGGTGGTCGAGATGCTTCAGTGAGTTTAGCTAGCTCATTCACCGCCTGGTCACCAATGGACAATAAAAGAAGGGATCCTAATACTGACCTAAAACCTTCACCTACTAGACAACGCGGCCACCTCACCGCTATGACTGGCGACGGTGTCAACGATGCCCCCTCGCTGAAGAAGTCTGACTGCGGCATCGCCGTCGAAGGTGCCACAGAGGCTGCGCAGGCCGCTGCTGATATCGTCTTCCTCGCCCCTGGCCTGAGCACCATCGTGTCCGCCATCAAGATCTCGCGCCAGATATTCCAGCGGATGAAGGCGTACATCCAGTACCGCATTGCCCTGTGTCTGCACTTGGAGATCTACCTCGTCACGTCCATGGTCAGTTTACTGTTTTCCCTCCAACCCGTCCTCTCCCTCCCTTCACTCCCTCCCTTCACTCCCTCCCTTCGCAGCGAGAATGCCGGTCAAACAAACCCATGCATCACAGATACCTACCTGTTGTTTCACACACCTAACTATATTTCCTTCTTCCTTACTTTGCAGCTCATCATCAACGAGACGGTCCGCGTGGACCTAATCGTCTTCCTAGCCCTCTTCGCCGATCTGGCCACCATCGCCGTCGCCTACGACAACGCGCACTACGAGCACCGCCCCGTCGAGTGGCAGCTGCCCAAGATCTGGATCATCAGCGTCGTGCTGGGCGCCCTCCTGGCCGTCGGCACCTGGGTCCTGCGCGGCACCCTCTGGCTGCCCAACGGCGGCATCATCCAGCACTTCGGCAGCATCCAGGAGATCCTGTTCCTCGAGATCTCGCTGACCGAGAACTGGCTCATCTTCGTCACCCGGGGGTTCAACACCTTCCCGTCCTGGCAGCTCATCGGCGCCATATTCGGCGTCGACGTGCTCGCCACGCTCTTCGCCGTCTTCGGCTGGTTCTCGGGCGGGTACGGCGAGCTTTCTAGTCCGGCCTCCACCGCGCCCAACCTGTCGCCCGACGGCCACACCGACATCGTGACCGTCGTGCTCGTGTGGCTGTACTCCATCGCCGTCACCATCGTGATCGGCATCGTGTACTACGTCATGACGGGCTGGAGGCGGCTCGACGACCTCGGCCGCACCAAGCGCTCTGATAAGGATACTATGATCGAGAACATCCTTGTGCACCTTAGCAAGGTTGCCGTTGAGCACGAGCGCGACGAGAAAGGTGGTGACAGGTACTACCTGGCTACGAAGCAGGTTGAGGAGGATGACGAGTAAGAAGGAAAAAAAAAAAAAGAGCAATGCCGAATAACCTAAGATCTCCCGGCTAGGGCTACTGGCCGCTGGCTGCGTGGGATAGTAGGCTAACGGACAGACGTATAACGTGGCCACCCTAGAACCGGTGCAGCCCTAGAAACGGTGCAGTATCATATGATCTGCCCCAACCAAATTTCCCACCTCAACAAA